>CM027826.1:73353127-73577448 GCA_016097485.1 Eucalyptus sideroxylon x Eucalyptus melliodora | reverse complement strand
ATGTCTTGTAAAATGCCCGATGTCTTGTAAAATGCTCTCAGCCCACCTCCATCTTCAGATGTTTCTCGATTCAGCAAGTAAGATGGTGGTTTGCTCCCAAAGCGTACTTCGCAATGAGAAGGACTAGCAATGAATAACTTGGAGCTGCATAATAGTATTGACCAACTTCATGAGTATAAAACAAGACTTTGGCATCGAACCAATTCGACCAATATCTTATACTGGTGAATCTCATGGTTGTTCCCTCATGTGTTGGCCTAAGGTCCTCATAAATTCCCAAAGATATATACATATATGGAATCCTCAAGCTCCAAAGTGTAAAGCTGAGTCAGGTGTCAGACGATTTAGCCGGACAGTCCCAAGAATATATTCAGGCAACTCACTCACTTCCTTGGCCTGCAAAGAAAGTAGCTACGATTAATCAAGAACACAAACATAAATTTAGCCTGAACAAACATAGTATTTTGCTAACAAACCAGAAAAAACCCACCAAAATATGATGGTACTTATCAAACTTAACCATATGCTAGAAATAGTTTCTACCCTCAAAACATTCTAACGATAGAACTCTGCCCTCTAGTCTACCCTCCACACAATCAGGACGTTAATGAAAGGATGCCATCTAAACTCATTCCCACAGATCCCATACTCCCTTGTACCAACTTAAATTGAGTCGACCACCAAGTTAAAAATTTATCAAGATGGACAGCTTGTTATCAGGAAAATATCGAAGTTGACAGACATGGATAGTAAGACACTATCCTCTAGAGAGAGATTTCAATTTGTCGGCAAGAATTGTTATCCACAATAGGAATCCAGCAAAGAAAAGACTCATCTATTCTCTATTTGGCTCACAAACCAATCAATGAGATTAATAGATGGAATGATAGTGCATAAACCCAATATTATCTGGAAAACTCCGTAACAAATCATAGTGCAAAGGCAACGGAGACTGCAACCCCCCTTCGCCAGAAAGGGAAAATAATAAAAACCTCCAACATGCTATGCAGATTTTGTGATACTGGGGCAGCCCATCAACAATGAGGCATGAAGAAAAATTATAATACTAGGTTGATACCAAAGGTACAATAGAACATTATGATACAGTGGAGTGGAGTCCAAACATCTCCCTCATAACATGACTACACAGCCTACCAGCAGCTATGCTTGAACACAAAGAAAACTACCCGTTTGCATCACAAACTCAACAAGAAATTAACTTATTAATAGACATCCAAATCAATGAAACAGCTTCTCAGAAACAGATAAGAATAAGCAGGTAATTTATCCAATATACAAACCTCCACCAAAATTGCGAGATCAACAACAATGCTAGTGACATATCCGAGTACAAGACCAATGACACTTCTTGCTACAGAAGATGATCCAATATCCACATCGATCTGCATATAGGAAATATGCTTTGTCAAGGAATGAGACTCTATACAGCAAATCTGATAAAAAAAAATTAAAAGAATTTTATATGGAAATTAAGTTCGCAACATCGTATAAACTGCTAACATGCATCATACTTTCTAATTAATGAATTGCAATAGTGGGTAGAACTTGGTGCCATTTACCTCTCCATTAAAGGACCCATAATGAGCCCATACATACACACAGGAGGCCTTTCATGTGTTCTCTAATAGGAGAACATGACAAAGAAATCAAGTAGGTAACACATTGATGCTGAAATTCTTGGTTAGACCAGAACAAGGCCACATACCATGTAAAAATAGTTGACAGGGCTTGATATCTGGCTGTGCTGTATTAAATAGATGACTGATAGGTTCTGTTTCAATTTCCAAACACCACTGCTTACCGTAAAGTTTAACTTACCACTGCAAAACCCTCTTCACCCTAAGGCTGAGGTTTTTGCTCCTCCCTGCTAGAGGAATGATTAAAACTGTACTGCAGTGCTGAGATTTGCCTAAATCTTATGTTAATCGTACATTTTCATATACTTAGAATTAATTGATATTTGTAAGAGAGAAAGCCCTAACATTTCAGTGATGTTTCCAGTAACTCTAGATCCCACTCAAAGCAAGATACACAACCACTTCAACCATTTTTGGATGGCATGGAAATGGATGAACAGGAGAGCCCAGATAGGGTTAGAGTTACTCTTTGAAAGAACAAATGGTTTCAAAATTTTTTTGCTTTCAAGTTAAGTAGCAGCAGATGATGATTAATTTATGAATTGTGAAAGGGTTGGCACCTGATGGTTTCCCTGCTAGTAACATCTATACATTAAGGATGCAACAGTCAACAATTTGTACTGATGTCAACTGACAGATAATTTAACTAAGAAAGGCCATAAAAAATAAAATAAATAAATAAATAAAATAAAATAAAAAAAAAAGAAGAATCAGATCCTTACTTCCAAAAGTTGTCCTGTCTGAGATAATTGCATGTAACAGCTTTCCCCAACAGACAAGCTTTCGTGCCCACCGCACGCTTGACCATCCAATATCCCTACATGTGTTGAAGTAATAAAGCTCA
The DNA here is from genome assembly GCA_016097485.1 of Eucalyptus sideroxylon x Eucalyptus melliodora. Classification (NCBI taxonomy): domain Eukaryota; kingdom Viridiplantae; phylum Streptophyta; class Magnoliopsida; order Myrtales; family Myrtaceae; genus Eucalyptus; species Eucalyptus sideroxylon x Eucalyptus melliodora. Next base: position 73,574,946 of record CM027826.1, on the reverse strand, counting down.
GCACAAAAAGGAATTACCCTTTAAACAAAGCAATCCCATAACATTCTATTCAAGTGTTTCTACCTCAACAATACTTGGAATCAACTTAAATCTGGAGTCCCTGAAAGCACGCTTCCATCCACGAATTTACCTAATAAAGAATCCTTGTTTACAGGCCTATCACTGGCATAGTAAATAACCAAGCTATAATTTGGTCTCGCCGAATCTGACAAGAGCAGCAAAACAGAGGCCCTCAAAATGTATCTGAATGTATGAGAGAATTCATTCTCAAAATCAATTAGGGAAAACAAAATAAAGGAAAACAGTCTTATGGTACCAGCATATACAAACAACATAAGCAAGTCTTTATTCACTTAAAACAAAATGGTTCATGCAATTTATTTGAGACTTTATGCTTCTAAAGAATACAAAAAATTACAAATCTACCACAAAATAATGTTGGTTTCTTAATTTATGCTTTGCTTTAATTTTAACAGGCAAAATTTAAAGCATATGGCAATGTCAAATTTTAATTAATATGTATGGACAAATCAAGTCTAAGGGTATTCCATTTGCCTTTAGTATAATATATTTTGTAGAAGATGAAAGAACATAGACATACCTGGAGATTAATGACTAGGATGAAGGAAGCTTTTTGCCAGCTTCTGACTGAATAGACAGAGAAACCTTCATCAGTCACTCTAATCATTCAAAAGAATTAAAGAAGTCCAAATCATCTTTGATTTTCTGCTGTGGATAAGTTTTCCTTGCTGTGATCAGACAGAATTACAGTTGAAAAATACAGAGGTTTCTTAACATCTCTACTGAGAGACATGGGATAGATAAATGATAACAACTTTATTTGCTTAAGCACAGTGTCAGAAATGTCACTGAAATCTTAATGGTGTTCATGTCCTAGTTTTAAGAGCAAATATAATGTAAGTGGGATAGTGACAAAGTAAATGGCAGTAACGAAATTTCAAACTTTATAGTTCATGCACAATGCTACTGAGCATTCGAAAAGCTATTTTGAGCCAAAGAAGAGGGCAAAGATGTTATCATTTGTCAGTTATGAGATGGATTTCAGTACAGCTTGCTGGCTACTAGACAAAAAGGTTACAGCAATATGTCAGAATGACTCCTGATTAAACAGATGATGGTGAATGTGGAAAGGTCCAACCAATGCCCCCAGCAAAATTTTCATAAAACAAAAAAGAAAGTTCTGCTCTAGCAAACTTTTTGGGTATAGTCAGCTTACAGTAAAATGGGACATTTATTTCACGACTTGTATTATGCTGCTCATTTTATCTTACTAAAATCTGTTCCAGTTTGCCTTAATATTCTCCACTGCACTTTCTTTTTTTCATTCCTTTTTCAGCTCTTCATCCACAGCAGCTTTCAAAGTCAAAGATAACCTACTTTGTGCCAATCCCAACCACCAGAGGTGATTGCACCAAAATGTCCTGCTCAAGGTAACTCTTACCAATTACTTGCATTTATCAACTATGTACTTGAAGCTATATGCTCCATTTCACCCAAAAATAGAGTACTAAACGGCTAATGAAGACAATGTGTAATTACCTGAACAAGACACTTAGGATGCAGGGCAATCCTATCCATCTTTTCATCCACTTTGAGCCAATCAACTGCTAAGAGCTTGAGAAGTGGGTCACCCCTATCACCTGAAAAAAGATTCACAGGCAGCTGAGAAGCCAATCTTTAAAATGGAACTCAGTTTCTCTGGCATTTCCTAAATACTAGAAAAGCAAATTAAATGCCAAATTAAGCTTATCGATAAAGAATGAGCCCAGAGGGTATAACTATCCGTGATGTCAAGTCATTACGCTCTTTTCTTTATTGTGTTGGCTTTTACCTGTATTCAAATCTGAATAGGTTGCCTCCTCAGTGCTCTTAAATGAAGTTATTATTAAAACAAAACAAAATTGAAGAATAAAGATCCACTTGAACCATAATCTTCTAATGCCAGCACCCCTGTACCTAGCTAAGGAAATGGACGAAAGAGAATAACTGCAAACAATGAAAGCTTTGTACTGTTTAAAAAAAAAAAAAAACTAATATTTCAGTTAGATATCTAGGTTCGACAGAAGATTCATATCGTTGTATCTACATGAAAGTCTATTTTTGCAAAAAGCAAATATACCATATGAGAATGTAGTTCAGAGGTATAACAACAAGATCCACTTTTGCATCTGGCATTTTAATACATCAAATGCCTAAAGATGAGGTTAAGATGCACCAGAAGAGCAACACACACCTTATTGTTATCTTTAAGGTAGTTCTTTCCTCTGATCATGAAGCCAGCACCACTTGGAGATGCCCAACAGTTTGTATCAGAATCGTCCTTACCCTTGTGCAGGGAACCATGAAAATTGCTCGGATCAATAGTGGCAGGAGCTACCCTGGGGTCTAACTCCTTATTTGCATCTATAACTACATCCAAATGGTCAAGTGCTTCAATACTGGGTACAACACCAACAAATGTGAAAGACCAACGGAAGTATAGTATTTATAAAGCTGCAATTGATAATAGGAAATTCATTAAAAAAGGTTTTACTAGGAATTCTCTACTTGTGGAACCACACACTTGTGGTACCTCACGACCATAGCCACTGTAAATTAAAAAATAATAGCTCATTCAACTTAATGGTATTCATTAGATGTAGTATAACCAAGACTAAAGAACATATCAGTTTGCATCTTTGACCTATGTTGGAAGAATTGGATACTCTTCCTTAAAAAATAGACGCATTGATTGTGCTTTATCTTTTAGGAGCTTTCACTCTTGTTTTAAGCATATTTTGTCATGGACACCTGTTGCTTTTTAGTGCTAGACATTCCTTAAATTAAAAAAGAACTGAATTGTCATAAATCCATCAAGGACTCATTCTCCAGAAGCAATCAAAAAATTTAGAATTAAGTTAGTTAATCCAGCAGACAATCAAATCCTACATTTTATTTTAAGCTTTACACAATAGCCGATTAAATACTTTGAATATTGCTCTCCATATGGTAACATATCTTGTGGGAGAGCACACCAACAAAGACGTGCATTTTAACATTTCATAGTTAACATTAAGAGTAAATAAGCCTAAGACTGAGTACCAATTACCATTACACAATTATCCTACTTACGTATATTCAGATGAAAATTCAGTAAAAATCTAACCTGAGCTTTTCTTCAAAGAGAAGCTTCTAATGGCCCAGGCAACATTCTTCAGCCTCACTTTTGCCTGCTAATACAATTTTCACAATCAGGAACAGTTCATGCTCTTCTTGATATAATTGGACCCCATGTATCTACGAAGTCTTAACTAAAATCTAACAAAATCGTGTCAAGGTAAATGACCAAACCTTATGATCAGTTTCTTCATCATCACTCTCATCCTCTTCTGATGATGAATCAGCTGAAATTGCATCATAAAACTCATCCCGCAAATCTTGCTCCTCATATTCGCTAATGGGAGTCGAAACATTAGAAACTTTTGATTGAACAACTGCCATAGAAGACTGCACCTTTAGTGATGGATTTGCTTCTATATATTCCTTCAGACCTGGAAGCAAATGAATTAAGAAGGATAAATTCACTAAAGATGTCCAGATTGTTAAATCATGTCTCGATTTTGAGCCTGTGTATGAAACCCTATTGGAGAATGTAGATCTGTCCTTAAACTATGAATGATTTTGGGAGTGTTGGATTTACTAGAAGTTGTCTAAGTTGGTCAGAATTTTTCTACCAATTTTGAAGGCCACACATAAAGTGGCAGTCCATGTTTTCTAATGCAACACGTGAAGTCTGACGTATCCTCTGAAAATGTTGGTCCTCTTATCCCAAAAAGTTTCTTTGCGAATCTTCATATCTCACCATACATATACATGAATGGCCAATTACAGAACACAACCTCTGTAATTCTCCCGACTGATTATCGGATTCTTTGCAACTGGCTCTCTCAATGGAGTAGATACTGAAACTAACACCAAACCACATAAATCTCTCACATTTTTTATTGGCCCTTAAATTCTCTATTGGCTTTGTAAGATCTGTTAGATTTAAAGCATTAATTTACAACACAGATAAATGAACTTTGATGAAAGTGCCTCTGAGTCTAGTGCATAAAAGGAAAATAGGAAGAAATGAAGACGAGTTTCTCAAGAATATAAAAACACTCTAACTTGGAGGAAAGATCATAGTTCTGGGGAACATTCAAGTTGCAAATAGGTCAAGTTAAACACAGGTAAGCAAGAAGAATCAAAGGCTACAATGGTCTTGTTTGACTGACTATGTTGTCCAATTAGGTATCTAGTAATAAGAGATATACAAGGAAATCTAGCAGTGGAATAACTCTCATAGCCTTGGGTACAATAAGTTGGAGGATCCCTTTAATTGGACTAGTCAAGGCTAAAAGAAAATTTCAGGTAATAAACTTGAATTCAAGTGAGAGAAATTGACCGTGGACAACTCAGTTGTGCATGTAATTATAAAGTGACAGATGAATGTATTACGGCACTTCTAGGAAGAAAGAAGAAAAGAAAGAGAATAGAATACTGCACCTGACACCTGGCACATTAAAGCATAGGGTATAGTCTTCTCAAACTTTGAGCAATGACTGTTCTTCCATCTCGTCCATCCTATTTCATGTATCTCCAATGTTTGTGTCACAAGACATTTTGCAATATTTGTACCCATTGGTGTATTTATACTGCTGATTTCCCATGTTGATGCTGTGGAATTAAAGAAGACAGAGCAACCAGTGAGTAGAAGTATATCTGCCCTCTGGGAATCCCAGAGTTTACGAATGAAATTCTCAAATAAAGACGGAAGATATAATTAAAACCTGGCAAGTTTCTCCCCAACTCATCATCGTCGACAAACAATCATCATTTTGTAGCTAGAAGTTTTTATGAAAATCCCAAGGTACACAAGCAAAAGCGCAAAAAACACTTTCATATGTGGGGAAAAAATTGACTGGGCCAAGAGTTATCAATTTTCCCAACTTCTGAGCAGATTGACCACCCAAAAACTGTTTCAAGCTCCTACTGAAAGTAAAGAGTATCTTGATCTAAGAACAACTTGTGCTCCATTAACCTGATGATTTGTCATCATATCAGGACAGCTGACTGCAAAGGTATGGTTATGCCAGATCTTTTCTATTGTAGGCATGACCTTCTGAATCAGTAGAAGCTGAGAGAACTTTCAGAATCCTACCTATGATTCAGCTTGAGGGAAGTTCACGAATTAAACACTAATTCTTTAGGTGCTTTATTAGTGCTATTAACAGCCGCTTCAAACTAAGAGATTCTCATTGGGATACAAATTCCTGCTCACCGTCCATCCTGAAAAAGATGGACCATTTCAGTCTAGGGCTAAATTTGTTACTGGGACAACTATTTCTAACAATAACTTAAAAAGATTGACCCACTTCATTCAGCCCAACAAATTCACTCATGACAGACTATCCTGCAATCCTCACTTTTTCTATTCTTCCACAATCATGCTCCCATTTTCTATGGGCTTCATGCAACTTTCTCATTAGAGCATCTTTATTTGATGATAATAAACAATCTTGTACCAGGACAAAAAGAAAGAACGAAAAACAAAAATAAAACATCAGAGGATTATACGGAATCAGAACATAATGACCAAAACCGATTAAAAGAGTAAAAAGACAGAAGTAACTGGAGATTCAAAACCCCAAAAAACCCTTAGTTGCATCATTGAAGCATCTTCATGATCCCTTCTTCCTTGTTTTTCACAAAGAATTTAAGATGGTGCTCCATTTTCAGCAAGCCATATGATTGATTCCCAGTACATAGATAATCCCTCATTTCACTCAGCTAATCTGCCCCTTAAGTATCTGTCCTCTATACCAACCTCCTGTCCTCACTCAGTAAGAATATCTTTCAAGAACCAAAGCATAGCCATTTGAAACTTAATTTCATTTTGGGATCAATGATTTCAACCCACCTAGTCCTACTGCCATTTTGGTATAATGGCAAAACCACGATATATATGCTGTCAAACTTCCAACACTGCCTTACTGAAGTTTATTAGAAACAATTCCCCCATCTTGCTAAAACCACTCTCTTTCAGATGGAAATGGCATGCTAGCCTCTTTCTCTCTCCACACTCCCCAGATGTTCAGCATTTGCACAATGATGTTTTCCATGGGTCATCACAGAAATGAAGTTTTAAAACAATTTCAGTGGAGCTCCATGTCGTCATGATTAGGGGTTAATTGCAAAACACGTCAACTGACATGTCTGTTCAGATACCCTCACATCCTTTGCATCATCAGCAGCACATATATTACCTTCCAAATCATTGCCAATACACCATCACCATTATCTTGATGCTATTACCTCCACTTATCATAAGAAATGCCCCACATAGGCTAAGATAAATTCTAAATAAGTAGAATAGCCATTGGAATTGATCACATGGAGAAGTGTGCATTCTGCAGATTGACTACCAATGTCCTATGCATTCATTTTATCAAACAACATTGTTGTGAAATAACATGCTTACACGTAACAATTAGGACATAATCATTCGAGAATACTAAGGAGAACTGAAAATGCTTTAGATGTTGCATAGAGCAAAGAAATCAGAGAAGGAGGATCTCACGATTAAGTGTTGTACGCCGATATCCAGATTTTGGAGGTCGCTTTTTATGGGCAACTGGAAGTTGCAGGATTGCTGCAAGCATAAAAACACATTTATAATGCTATGCAAGCATATCATCTCAAATTGCCCCAAGTGACTATAACAGAAATGCAAAGCACTGATTACTTAGCATTAGGAGATATTTTGTTCTTCCCCTGGAGCATAAAGGCACAAAATATAGCAATGTAATCAGAGTAGGTTCAAAACCCAGGATTCTCTGCAAGAAGCAAAATGGCTTTGAAGATTTTATGTGACCAGAAACATATTTTGAGGTTTATGGACTCTTAAAACTTCATTGAATTTGCACATTCTGGAGACTTCTCATATACTTGACCAAAAAGGAATGCCACTAATGTGTTCAAACAATGGAATTGATGACATTTAGACAAGGAGGACATCATTTACAGCCTGGAAGAGGAAGTCACTTCATCACTAGCTTAATTCTGAATGTCATCTAATTGATAGTATTTGGGGCTATGATGTATGGAACAGAGCACAGGATCTCGATAATAGTGTTAAAATTGGTTTCAAGGTGCATATTCCTCATTTGCAGCTAAAGGCATATATTGTTCTTTTTTAACTCAAGTTGATGAGTAAATCTCCATTCAAACGTTTATACCATGACTTAGGACTTTCATTTAAGGAAAACATGGAGACAATCAGCATCAAATACTTAATTGACTATGCATACTTTATAAGGCATGAGAAGCACTATTAGGGGATATAGGGGACTGCACAGATGCTTGTTGAAGTTGTCCTATCCTTCACCAATTGAGTTGTGTCATTATGTGGAAATATGATATTAGGAAACAACCACATAGGACATGGTTCGGAACTTCAATTGGAAAGCAATTTCAGCATTTACTAGAAGTACATCTGTTGCTCAGACGATAAGGTCAAAGCAAGATAAGCAATCTCAGAAGAAAATAATGTTCTTAAATGGCACATGCACTGCTTAAATATCGGCTGATGTGATCAAATGAGAGCCAAACAGCTTTGAGCTCTCAACAATCTTAATTACAATCCAGTTGCAAGTAAATCAATTTCATTGTATATCTAATCAGTGCATTGATTATACATATTTAGCAGTTAGACAAACTCATGTCAAAATCTTTCTAACCAAACATACTTTGCAATACAAATAGAGACAAAAATGGTCATTTTCTCCTTCATTTTCTCCATAGGCATTCTTCATTTGGAAACGACTTCCAAACTTCAATCATCTGCCAAAACCTTGAAAGGGTTAGCACATATGACTTTGTTGTTGTCATATGGCAATCTCTAGAGTTTCCCATTATGTAGTCTATTCCGCGTACCTTGAAAGTAGCGAGTATCCATGTCCACTATAACTGCTTTTGAATGTTAAGTGATAGAAATACTTCTCGAAAATCTTCTATATGGCCAAGGATTCACAAAATAAGGATCAGAATTCACTGGATTTTATTCAACAATAAGATTCACAACATGCGATGCAAAAACAAATTCTGACATATCTTAAGAATATCCCTTACTATATGTTCCATCTTGGGCATGGAACCACTGTCTGGAGAAAACAAAATCTCTTTTAGACTGCCACCTGAAGAAAAAAAAAATCAATCATGTGAATATAAGTTAATGAAGTGACTAATGTTGAAGCAAAACCGAAAGAATGGAATAGATCAAATGCAACTTTACAATGTACATTCAAATAAATTCCAGAAAACTAGGCAGTCATTGAACGGTTTTACAAAGAAAGCAATCTGTTACAGATCAACAACCACAAACAACTGAAGGGCAGGAATATTTACACAGAGGATAAGCAATATCCATGGCACACCCTACACTCCTCTGTATCCGCTCTCCAAACATAAGTTTCAGGAAGAGGCCACTTTAGCATCTTGACTAATCTATGCCCCTAAGCTAATGGACAAGAAGCAAACCCCTTTTCTGAACAGAGATTTGTAAACATCTAATGTTTTCAAGCAATAACTATTAATTCTTTTTGCTTAGCCAAGAAGGATGGGTAGGGCGACCAGCACTGACTACCCTCATAAGGGTCACCATAAGGGTCCCATACCCATGATAAAATGTTCAGCATTCACCAAACCAAATCATAAGACTACTGATGCAAGCAAGGTTCAACCCTATGACTTGGAGATGGGATTATTAGCGTGAGACCAACTATAAATCATTACAACACAGAGAAACTAAAATAATGCATTCTGGCTATCAAACATATCACAAAATCAAATGTCCCCTTCAAGCGCAACATGCAAGTCTTAGCAAATTCTTGTTCCTAGTTCTGTGGTCTAATTCAAAAGACCAATACCAGAGAATTCCAGATAATTGTAGCATCTCTATTAACAAAAGCCAAATAAGGAACAAGACGATGCAAAAGTACTAAAGACTCAAAAAAAAAAAAAAGAAGCCAACCCTGCACAGGCTCTTAATCATAAAGTTGTTCTGTTGGAAGAAATCAATGGCTAACTTACACTGATCTTAAAAGTCTACACAGTCAACTATAAACCATCATCACTATTTAACAGTAATTTAAATAAGTCAATAGATAGATAGATGGGAGTGCCATAAGACTAGATATTGAGGAAACAAATGAAAATTACAGAAGCATAATAGAGGGAATGGAGCTAGTCAATTTCCACCACTATTATGACACCGAACTTTGGTAGACTACAACATCGACATTGGACAGTTTATGTCTCTCTTACATGCAAGAACACAGAAGTGCCTGCACATGCACATGGAGGACATCATTGCACAATCTTATGGCAGGTCCTGTGTAGGTCCTGTTACTTATTTTCATAAATCCAGGCTTACCCAAAAAAGAACAAAAAGGCTTATATCTTTGAATCCAGCAGCTCACTGTTTTAGCTCAGAACCGCACACTGGTTCTTCTTCAAGTGTTAAAAACAGGAAAATAATTTGACAATAGGCACATGTTTGCACACATATACTTGACAGAACTATGTACAACCAAGAGCCAGATGTATAAAAAGAGTTTCTCAATGTGACATCAACTTCAAAAGAAACTCTGGATAACAATATTTTATCATTGTGGGAGTACCAAATCTATTCAGTCTTGACTCATCAATTAGTTAAATTTGAAACACAGACACGGTTTAAACCATAACAGCAGGAAATTATACTTTTATTATGGCAAAAGATTATGTTTGAGATTTAAAATTTCAGAAAAATCATACTGCAAAGACAATAGAAGTATGGACATGAGCCTTTGGTAAAATTTGAATTAAAGAAATATAGTGTAGGAATTGAGCAACCGACGTCATAAATCATTCAGTCCAGAGAATTTTATCTCAAGTAAGAATCTACACCGTTTTCTCAACAGCAACCAAAAAAAAAAATTACCATACAATTGTATCACTCCAGTTGCATGTTCAAAAACACGAATATGAATAAATGATAGGGATAACTGATCGTGGAACCACAAAGCCATGACACCGCTCAGTGGCAAAGAAAAAGAAGACAGGTCTATCTAGTATCTACCTTACCTGGCGAGGTATTTTGGATCATATGTCCCATAAACAACATCATAGTGTCCATCATAAGATTCTATCAACTCCAAATCACTAGTAAATGGGTCCCACCTGCAGAGATATAATAGATGAGCCTGAGCCATATTTAAGGCAATGGCACTCTACAGGCAATTGTGAAGCTTACTCATATCTCCGCTGGCGTTCAAGGTTTAAAAGCACTTCAAATACAGTGTCTGCACTGGCATCAACAACACCAACAGACTTCACAAGAACACCTTTTCTCATCTGCAAAATCACAACAAGCACTGTAACTGCTTGGCACCAATTTGGCAGCAAATTTTACGTCTTTGGCTTGGATTTATCAAGCAAGTTTGATTACTCTTACCAAAACATTTGGTCTATTAAGAGAAGCAATTTATATAATGCGACAACATAAACATGGGCAAGTATGCTGATTATACTTTTTACCAGAAGAGGCGTCTTTTAATTTTGATCAAGTTAAAAACCCTTCAACTTATCATTTCAAAAGTCTCTTCCTATATTACATCTAAACGACAACATCGACCATGCACAAGCAGACATCATCCCCATATCATAAAGTGAAATTGTTCTGTAAAGGAAGAGGAATGAGGCCTTGATTTATGTATTATCCCAAATGTGGCTATCTGTTTTTCTATATCAATGGGGTGTCCTGAGTTAAATAAAATTTGCACATCAACAACACTGTTGATGGTTTTCTTTTTCTCCTTTTTCAATTTCAAGAGTTGGTGGATGCTAAAGCAAGTGCTAACATTTATAGATTTTATTAGCACGATTCCTTTTAACTTATTTTGTTCTGGGATATTATAATGTAATAGCAAATACTTACTGGGATATTTTCATATGATGAGTCATATATAGTAAAGAACCTGCCTATAGAGAATTCTCCTCCTTTTAATTAACCAGGGAGGTATTCTACTTTAGTCACTAACAGAGCAAATATAGTCTTCATTTGGCACCCAAATATAAACCTAATAGGATAACTTAAGACATACTAATGAAGTGCAAACATTTGGAAACCTCATATTATGGAACTTTTATGGAGCCACATGATACCATGCACCACACAGGTCTCCTTTTTATTATTATTCTCAAGATGGAATTTCATTTATTTTTTTTAGGACAAAGTTGGAGAAAAGTAAAGTCAGGGTGAGCATTTCTTCCAAAAAATATATATTTTACCAAAAACAGCCACACAATTTTTTTGTGAAAAAAGCCTCTGTGGAAAGCTGTAATCCAGCTCTGATTAACAAAATAAAGTACAGCATGGGAAAAGTGGCACAGCAAGTACTACAGAAACATAAGAGACACATGAGAACAACAAAAGAAGAAAGCAGAAGGCTTGCACATACCTTGGACTCAGCAACATCCTCAAAGATTCTAATACCTGAAATCACAAAGAAATCAACATTATAGAGACTTGACAATACTTAAAAATTAGCATGCTTATTTGCCAGGGAAATCAGTTCTCAACATGCAAACAAGTCTTTACAGGAAATCTTTATTCAGAGTTTCAACAGGAAAAACAGAAGCTAAGGAATTACAGCACAATATACAGAGGATAGTTTGTATGAACATGAACAGCAATATTTTGAGAATGACAGTTGAAGCCTCTACAAAACCTCAGTATTCTCTCATGAAATACACACCATACGATCCTGAAAACCCCAAATGGAGCAGCTTTTAACATCATCTTATGCTGATCACCCCAGTGCAGATCCCCAGAGCAAAAGCACTATCTAGATTTTTTACCATTAGTTCAAGGCTGTTTATTCATAATCAGTCAGGCAAGATCTGTGTTTACTCTTGCATTGGTCTAGAGCGAACCTGTCTAACTTTAACAGATTTACACAATTTAGAAATGATCTAATTATTACCACTCACAATTGTATGTTTGAAATAATCCAAGTCTTCAGCCACCTCAGTTCACAAATCTGTTCAAGTTCATTCTTTAGATCAGTAATTTGCATATTAGAGCTTATGCTTGCTCCAACCCCATTTTTTCCATATGCATGTAAATGCTGACTAGATAAATGAAAGAATTAAATTTCTCATAAACATAAAATGTTTGCCATTCTAAAAATCAATGCTTCTTATCACCACTACATGGACAAGTCCCCTCACCCTTTTTTAGGTTTTTGGATAAGCTAGCTATTTTCTTACTCCTTGAATTTTGTAGTTGACAGAGTCAAGTACAAATTGGGAAAGAAAAAAAATGAACCAAAATGCATGTCAAACCAAAAAAAAAAAAAAAACCACAACTATATACCAAGGCTCACATTTAAAAAAAAAGAAAAAGAATTACCATATAAAAAGACCAGCGATTCAAACATCATTCTAGGCCATGGACCATTACTACAGCCAAGATAGAGTACCATTCATTGTACGAATACATTTCCACTCATTACCTTCTATTGCATCTCCTAAGTCCCCTCCAATGTTTCCACCCGCTCCAATACCCAAGATCGATGATTTACTTAGGAGCATCGCTGGACCTGTAAAAACGGAGAAAGTGGTGCAAAACATAGAATATGAGAATTCAAGGTCCATGGTCATGCATATTTCTGGGTAAGCATTGTTTACCATTTGTACTTCTCGGTATTAGTATGTGCTAAGTGCACAGGGGCATACTTGTATTTAGTCATTATCATTTCACTATAAGAAGATATTAAGTACTCAGATCACCCCAACTATTCAGAAGCAAACCGTGGCAAGATAATGAAGAAAGATGACCCCCCATCATGGTTAGTGACAAATTCGGTGAATATTTAAAGTTATTAATGCATTGTGCATGCATTATATTCCAATTGTGTGTTATAACATAACCAGAAGCAGCATCTAGACTTTTAGTTGAAATTTCTTGCTCACTTCAATGCTCCAGACTCACCAGACATCAGCAGATAATAGTTGCTGATAATTTAGCAAGAAGCAGTATGTTCCAGTGTCTATCATCTATATATTTCGCTATAATAGAATAAATTTCTTCAGTATAATTTGAATCTCTTCTTGACAGTGTCAGAATACTTCAACTATATACCTTCTCAGACCAACTGCTATTGCTCAACCACAGAGAAAAACTTCCCTATGGAGTTGACTTAGCTGAACTGGAGAGCAGGCATTGTTACCTTAGAAAAGGAAAGCAACCACTTTGATCAATTTTATCTTTCTTTAGGTCGCATGCATTAGCCAGTTCTGGGATTATTTGATCTATTACAAGAGTGATCTGTCAATAACATCCTGTCCATTACTGAATACCAATTTAATTAGCATTGACTGGATTTACTTAACTTATTTTACAATAAATGGCTTACATCTAAAGGTCAAACTTATAATTTACATCAGTGACTTATAATACTTGACATCACATGGATTACATATGTAGCATTTCACTAGTCACTAATTAAACAAGACCTTCATAAGTAGCATTTAGCAAGCATGAAAGTTGAAAATTTTCATATTTGTCTTTGTGAACACCAGTCCTAAGACAATGAATATAGATATGACTTTTAATAATAATGTACTCCCACATCTGGAAAATCTTGACAGCATTAGTTATGAACTACAGAAGGGTCTTTGTGGATGTCACCTTGATAGAGAAAAAGAAGGTGCTGACCATTGTAAATTTGAACCAAAGTATTGGTTCTCACAAGACATCTTACTTTGAAAGCCTTTCACCAGTTACAATCCTTACTTTCTTTTGATGTTCCAAAAAAAAATTTCAAATCCAATTCTTTTCACTCCCGACCTATCATCCCCATTTACAAAAATGAAATTATCTTTCCCATATCTTCAACTGTTCTTAGTCCACCAAATTTATAGTATATCAATTGACCATTTTTCCAACTCATTCAGTTCAAACATTTGCCTATATCTTTAAATTGAACTGAAGCGCAATTCTCCATATTTTTAACCTACTTCTTACACGACATACCTAGCAAGTGAGTATTCTTTTCTTTGATTAGTATCAATGTTAGCCGAACCAAACGGGGCCAGTGTTCTGATTTTGTACATTAAATATTTTTTCTTGATTGTCATAACAATAGATCAACAAACATGCTATAAAAAGATTGATGGCAGTTGGCTAATACCAAAATATATATAAATCTTTTTTTATTATTCACCTTTAGCCATCAAAAGATGCTAAGTACAGAAGATAAAAAGAGTATAGGTAGCCTAAGAAACAATGGTATTCGAAAGTTTTTGTACTACTTTCATGGATTATAAAAAGCAGATAGTGATTGTTGAAGGAAGAAAAATTTATAATATATTTTCCTCATTAATTATATTCATTGATTATTGGGAGATTTTTATCCCTTCAAAAGGTTTTTCGTATTTTTTTTCTTTGTTTAAGCAAAATACGTGTATCGTCACTGGATATCATTAATGATTGTATACAAGCCTATAATAATAAATGTAAATATAACCAACCTTGCCCAATTCTAATGAGCTTCTTCAATTCATGGGCATAACGCCTTACTCTGTGTCGGTGTCCCTCTAGAGTGATCCTACAGAATATAAGAATTCAGAAAATTTTAGCATGGCACACTCATATGCACATCCACGACACACCCAAGAAAGCAGGTTCAGCTGCAGGCATGCACAGAGAGAGAGAGAGAGAGAGAGAGAGAGAGAGAGAGAGAGAGAGAGAACATATTTATTAAATTGATGTAAAAGCATCGTTAGTTGATGTAAGTGTATCATAAAGCACATGTAAATGCATACTCTGGCTCCACACTCAATTTGTTCCTGGCACTGCCGCCTCTTGACAGCTCATACTCAGCCTGTTTAAAACAAAGAATTCGTGAAAATATACATTAAGTTCAATTGGCGTTGCTGCCTCATTTCTACTCAACGCTTCAAAATCAAGGCTTTACCAATGTAGGACTACAATTCACAGAGAAAATCCTAGAACTGAAGGTGGAGTTCCAAGGAAAAAAAGGGACATAAAACAACATTTATGCTAAATGTCATTACTCTCAGGATACATTTGAACCTGTTGCTTGGCAATGTCAAAAGCCTCCATCCACTTCTGCACTTCTCCAGCAGTAGCACAAGCAATCTTGAAGCAAAGAAGCAGTCAATCATCATTCATTTTAGACAGATTTAAAAGGGAATACACTTCTACAAGACAGGACACCAATTAGACATGAGACTCGAAGCAAAGAAAAATCACAAAGTATATTTACCCAGCAAATACTGCTTTCCAAAATAAAGCCACACAAGCTACTTAAAATATTTTCTTGCCTTCTCAAAAGAACCTAATAATATGAAAGACAATTGATTCCCTTGAAATCAGGACTTTAGTACAGTACTATGATGCTCCAAAGTTAGATTATATAAACAAGAATGTGTAATTTTCTTAATTTATTTTCTTTCTTTGATTATCAACAAGGATCTGTACTACACTTAGATGGTCTGTCTCTCATTCATATACCATTAAAATTGTTTCCAGACCGCTGAAAGGACAATCATTTTCTCATCATTTTCATTGGCATTAAGAACATGAGCCTTCTTCTCAAAGGAGCAGTCATATGTTTCTCCAAAAGAAGAAAAAGAATAGAGCAATACAGGTATTAGCTCCCCCACCAAGTGCTAGTTCCATGTGACAAAATCCATTCTTTGCAATTACAACAGATTTCAACAAAATGTGAAACATGCCACTGGCGGCACTATAAGACCCTTCTATAGAAGCAACTTCTCTTTTATATTACTTTATGGGATGTGGTGACGAGATTAATGATGTTAGCTATAAGACATATTATGTAAGAAAATTGAAGGGAGTCACAATTAAGCTGGTTTCAAGTTCTACGGCAGTTGCTACACTGGGGATGTTCTAATTTTAGCACAACTATTAATACTCCCTAACCTGATAGGAGAAAGAGAACAGGTTATGAGTGTCCCATATCACTTTTCTATGAGTTTTAATGGACCTTATGTTTATGTAGTCTCCCACCATATATCAACTTAAGCTTTTGGGTGGGACATTCTAATATGGAAATGGAGCCGAGTTTCACACCAGATTTATTTTACATGTGAAGCTCCCCATTTGTCAGTTCCATGTGCCATTTTTAGTTCAGTTTGCATGTGAGAGGGAGTGTTACAATATCCCACGTCACTTGGCTATGGGGTTTTCATTGGCCTTATAAAAATGCATATAGTCTCCCTCCAAATATCATCTCAAACTTTAGACATTCTAACAACTTGACATAAACGACACTCAACTATTGCAAGCTTATTGGCTCATTTCAGTTTTGCTCTACCATCCCATCCCTATGCTCTAAACCTTCTCTTCGTAGCACCTGTTCTTCTCCAGTCTTTTCACAATTTCTGCAATTATCACTCCATCTTCGTTGTTAGCCTGACCCAGCTCCACTTGTTAGCCCCACTTTGCCTTGGACCAGACCACATGTGTTACTACAACTCAATTGACTTATCCTAGTCTTGTTCCACCTTCGTAGTTTCTTTATTCGCAAAACTGCAGTACCTTTCATAGCATGACCTATAGAATGTTACCATAACACATGGCATTCGTTAATTTTAGCTTGAACCTTTTATGTGCAGGCCTTGCTTGTCACCCAACTCAATAAATATTGTGGCCACCCCCATTGAGAATTTTTCGTGAGGTTTATGGCAGAGCCAGCATGGGGCACATTAGTTTCAGCGTTCAGCATTCTCTATTAGGGTTTAAGTGTTTCAACTTCGTCATATTTCAAAGGGTATGAGAAATATCAGCTTTATGTGGGACTACAGTTTTGAGTTTGCTTTTTGGTTGTAGTCCAAATTCTAATTAGTGAATTCCTGCTGCTCCTCTTTTGCCTGTGATGTAGGCCAATGGCCAAACCATGAAAATCTTGTTCTTCCACTTTCTCAAATCTATTTTCTATTACATTGGCACTTTTGCTTAACAATGAACCATAATAGGATGAGAACTTGAACGAGCTTATTAAGTACAGAATCAGGAAAAAAAAAAAAAAACAATAAATGCCAGTTCAAAAGTACTCCAACAAATATAAATTATTCACAAAATATCATCTCCCAGTTTCATGTCAATCACCGATAAGAATAGCACAAGAACAAAAAACTCACCTCTCCTTTCTTTTTCTCATCTAGCCTACTATAAAACCGCAGAACATACAGATCCTGCCACAAAAGAAGAAATCTGCTTAAAGAAGAATCTAAAGTTACATCAACTTTTCACCTGGAGGATGTAAGTGTGCTTTTGGAGGTTGGAGAACAATTCTGATGTATTATATCCATGTAACTGCTGACAAGATAGGGGGGAAAGAAAACTCACCCCATGGTTGACCTTCTGACGCCCTAGCTCCTCCACCATAAGGGAGGGCCCTACAACACCCCTCCTGATAGGTTGCTGTGCCAAGGGAAACAATAAGGGCCAAAAGTACAGATGCATTCAGTTTTCTCGTACATGCAAATGATATCATGAAGCAAAATCCATAAACAATCAAGTTGATAGATCTAAACAATGGAAATCCTTTTTGGCTAAACTATGGTGAGAAGTGACTGCAAAATAGTTTCACAAATAGCATTCTATAGTCTTCTTTCTAAAATATCCTTTTATAATGGATAAAGAGGGGAAAATAAACAAGCAAGAAGATGTGTTTGAACTCATATGTGAATTTAATTAGGAGAAAGGACAACAACAATCAAATATCAAACAATACAGGAAATGGGATCATGATGCAACAATAGTTCATGAAGAAATTAAGCAACAGTCATTAAACCTATTGGCTCGCTGGGGAAGTCAATTTTGGCATTGGGGCGTCAAAACCATTGCTAATTGATTGTTAATCATTCCCACTACTCTTGGGATTAATTAGTGTCTGATCCTGAGGAAGTTCAAGGAGCCAAAGCTACGCTGCACATCTTTGAGATTGTTAAAAGAATGTCCAGCAGGGTACTCATACTAGCTTTTGGTTATTAGAGACATGTCTTATAACTCGGCTATAATCCAGAAAGAGCTTATTACTAGGCCAAAGCAGGGCCTGTTTGATAACTCCAATACATATTGAACATTAACGTAATCAGCACTTAATAAAATTAAGCACATTTGATAATTATAGCCAGCTTTTACCTGATCAAGTCAAAAACATCACTTAATTAGCTAAGTAAGGATGGGTTTAATTACTTTATATAGTACATTGATAAAATTCTAAGAAATACCAATAATACTCATGATTCTATATTTGGCAAGAATATAGAGTTATTCAATACTCAATAGAATATTAAACAACATTTTACTTTCAATTTCAGCACTTAAAATGGCCAACACTTCAAATTCAGTATCCAAATTTTTTGGCATTAAATTTTCTGTTTTACCAAACAGAAAGCTTGAAAAAGAATTTGTATCATTCACACTAGCGTTTAGTGCTAAGTGATTATCACTTGAATGGGGTTTTCAAAAAGGTAAGATTAGTCTTTTTGATAAACCAGATTGTAACTGAAAGAGGACTGATTAGGTTCGTAAAACCTTAGCAATTTTCAGTTCTGCATGTTACAGTACTCTTCAAGTCAAATTGCAGAAAGTTCTCCATCTCCATTCAAAAGACTTCACTGCATTGACACCATCTGTCTGACTTGCCTAGTAAATTGATGACAAAAGCACAGCTCGCAGCAATTCGCAGTTCTAAATTTCCACAAGTAAGCAGGAAGGTGGTCAAAATTAATATGAAAGTGGATCGTCATTTTGGCACTCAAAACACCAGCCAAATTTCATGGGTCCAGTACGAAATCATGTAGCGTCATCTCTTCAAACCACACCCTTTCCCATTCAAGCTCTTCTCTTGCTCTACTATGAAAAAGAATTGCTGAGAGAGGGAGAAGAAGCATGAACAATCAATGTTATCTGGACGATATGTAAAATTATCTACTGAAAATGGTCTCAGATGGCCTCAATGTATGACAATAAACATAGGAGAAAAATGCTACTCGTACTCAGTTTACAAATACTGGCAGATGATAGTGATCACAGCCAGTTACAAGGCTGCTGTTAGCCGCTATTGAACAGGCCAAAAGAAACCCAAGAACTAACCATTAAACAGCTACTGATCCTGGCATAGCACTGAAAGAAGCCAATACTTATTAACTCGCAGCACTGTACAGTAGGCAATTATCAATACAACGACTCTAATACATTACATCCTAATGGTTAGTCACCGCCAGAGTAAATATTGAGATTTGAACAACAGCAGCCGAATAGAATTGCAGAGTACAGAGCAGGGCATTCGAGGCGACAACAATTCACATTCCGAATCCTCTGCCCCATGAGCGGATTCCCTACTCGCTGGCCCAAACCAATAAACAAAACCCCAAAAAGAAAAATTTGAGCTACCACAGCACTCATCGTCAGGCGCCGAGACCAAAAACAAAACTCGACCCGCGAGCCGAAATCGCGAAAAAGGCCGCCCAGCGCCGCCCGCGAGAAAAACGCGACCGCAACGGGAGAAAAAACACAGACTGACAGACACGGCCACGCAGACATCAAGAACGAGAAACGAGAAACGAGGGAAACACGTCCTCGGATATTACGAAAGGCTTACAATGCCGGGGCTCTCGTGAGGATCGCGCTTGTACATCTCCACGTACTTGCCCCGGATGAACAGGAACCTCAGGTGGCAGTACTCGTGCCCGATCGAGTTGACGCCCAGGTGATAAACCCACCCGAAGAACTCGAACACCTCCCTCTTCCCTCCTTCCCTGTCGCTCTCCGACCCCTCCCTGTCCATCGACGATCTGCCGCTGCCCATGCCGCCCCCTTTCCTGTCCTCCGCCGCCGCCGCCGCCATCGCCGAACCCACCTCCCAAGATTCGATCTTGAGCTAAAAAGGAAGGACGAGAACGCGCTGGCAGGAGCTGGAGAGAAGGTGGCAATGCGGAGGTGGACAGGAACGGGATGCGCCCTTACGTCGTTTGACGTCTGTCGAAAGAGGAAACAAACCTTTAGCCTTTGCGCTTTTTGCTGCGGTATATCTGGTGGAGCGTAATGGCGAATCGGGAAAGCTCGTTTTGGCTCCCGCGGCATCCGGACCGTCCACGTCATCGCGCTGGGGCCCCCGCCGGCCGTTAAGATCGTGGGGCCCACGGGGGGCGGACCGACGATACCGTCGCTGGTGGGGACGCGTCAGAGAGCCGCGGCTTTGAGGATGCCGGGGGGGGGGGGACCACATGGTCATTGTACCACGTGGGCCGACCGACCTCGACAGTCCCAACCTAATCAAGTCGGCAGCTCGTCCAATTTGATCCCGGCTCGATTCGACTCGACTTATTCATTGGGAATGAAACTCGAGCTTAAGATTAATAAAAATTAAATTACCGTGTAATTTACACGTGATTTGTTTTTTTGTAGGTAATGATGAAAATTTGATGAAGTCCCGGGCACTTATCGAACTAAATATTAACAAGCTGGAGCCCGATTGGACAAAAATAGACATCCCATTAACTCAAACTCAAGCTTGACTCGATGTTAGGTGGAATGGGGTTGAAAGTAAATAATATAAATATCTCTATATTTGGATATGTCATGATGAAAATGACATTAATTTATTTATATGTTAGATGAAATGACTATAAAAAGGTAATGAGATAGACATAAATATTAAAAAAATCGATTAAGGAAATATTATATCGAAAGAGACATGTATAACCTTTGGTTTGACTCAGTTTAAATCCCATGCCTTTTTGGGTTTTTGTTGTGTTGCTCTTTTTGAATTCTCGACGAATCTATCTTTTGCAAAAGGTTGGACACACGTGAAAGGGATCGGCGGGGGCATTTGTCTTTATGCGAACGTGGTTTGAGATGGAAAAATCACGACAGGACTCTTTAACTCTTAGAATAAGATTATTCTGGGCTTTCCGACTGCATGCTTTGTAAGCAGCATCTGGGACTACTCATCGTGTCGGCAAAAGATAAAGCGGGGGAGATGGGGGGAAAAATCGGAGGACCCACCACGTCGGCAAGGGCAGCTTTTGCCTCCATATTTTCTCACTGATGACAGAGACAATGCCGCCGACCCACCCCCGTTTGACTCCCGAGGTAGCTCTTCCTACTTCTTCTTTTTCTTCTTGGTGGCCAACCATGGCAGTTCTGACGAAGATGCAGGCTCTTGCGGACAGAGCTTTCTGGTCCCGCGTTTACTGTCCCCGTCCTCGTAGCTCCGGTATAAATTATTGTAAATACGAAAATTTTAGAAAAATAAAATTACAATTCATATGCGGGCTTACTCTTGTTTTCATCCAACAGCCTAGACGGATTTGATCCTCGAGGATTCGTAGGAACCCCGAGCGGTTCCTCGGTCCGTTGTGGGGTGGCTCCCCTTGTCATAACGGATGGTGGCTCCTTCGATTTTTTTCCATATGACTTTTGTACAAAATGTTGTAATAAGAAAACCTCAAAAATTTTATGATTAAGGCGCGTTTAGAACGATTCTATTTTTTGAAAACAAATTCTAATATGAAATAATTCTTTTTATTCTATTTGCGGGAATAATTTTTAAGTATTTTAACCGTTTGATAATTATCTAAAATTTATAATTTTGGAATAAAATTACGTTTGATAATGTCTTTATTGATTATATTCCAAATCAATTTCTTTTAATTTTTAAATAATTTTTTTTTTTTACTTTTTACTTTTTTTTTTCCTTTTCTCATATTCTTCTTCTTCTTCTTTTGGCCAACCGATCGTCATCCGATGACCGACCAATAGACCAAACAAGGGTCGATGACCTTCACCGACCCTCGACGAGGCCCTTGTCGATCGAGCCTCGTAACAACTAGGCGAGTGAGGCTCAGCCCCTATCGATGCTTTGCTCGCTAGATTTCTCGCTAGATCTAGCGAGGCTAGGAGAGGCCCGCCCGGCCACTAGTGGGGTTGGGGAGCCTCGCCAAGTGGTCCGAGGCTTGCCCAACCTTGCCGGTGGCCAGGTGGGCCTCGCCCAACCATTGGCAAGCTCACCGATTTCGATGACCGGTTTTTGTGACCATCGGCGGATGGTAGACAACGACGTACGGTGGTGAACGGTGGTGGTGAGATAAAGAAGAAGAGATAAGAAGAGAAAATTTAAAAAAAAAAAAGAAGAGTTGGTTTTGATTCTTAGATTTGTTTCTAGAATAAAATTACATTTTTTTTTTTATTCTTGATTATGTTCCAAATCTACTTTTGAGAAAAAAAAATGGAAATTTATTCCCGAAACAAAAATTTTATCAAACGTGATTTTATTCCAAAATTACTATTGAGAACAAAAAAATCGAGAATCGACACTATTTGGATGATTACTAAACAGGCCCTAAGGGATGGGATTTGCTTTTTTCTTTAGTTAAATTATTTGTTAATTCATTGAGAGATTGGGAATTCGTTTATCAGCAATACTTATACAAATTTCCTGATATCAGATTCGAAAGTTCTTGTCCAAGCTCAGTGCGATATTGAGTTTTAGCTTCATCGGGTGCAAATTCAAACAAAAGGAACTTGAATTTCTCCAAGCCAATTTCGGGAAATGCTCTTTTGAAATTGTTCGAAGAGGTGGACTAATTAAAATGACGCAAATACTAGCTTAAATCAACCTACTCACTAGAATGAAAAAAAAAAAAAAGGTCTTCGTCCATTTCCTTTCACTACTTTCGTAATTGAATCCATGTACTTTCAATTTTCTAATAAAATTTTTATTACTTGCATAACATGTCTAATTAAACTTCTCCATCACCAAATTAAAATAAAACTGAGCTAACGTGGCTATCAGAACACCCCATACTTCGACATATATAAAATATTTGCCTATATCGAATCTGATTGCCTCATGCTTGTGGAAATCGTCAATCATTGCAGATTACCGCCGTGGGACTGTCGTGCGTTGTTCGCCGATGCTGCTGATTCCCTACTTCTCCCATCTGCGTATACAGCACTGATTGCAGATGGGAAGCTAATTCCATAGCTAATTGGGCCGCAAAGGCCCAAGATCGTGACATCCTTCCTCTAAAATGGGCTTCTTCACCTCCCCAACTTCTACTGGATTTGCTATGTACCGACGCCCTTCAAAGTTCATACGGGTTGTAACTTTTTACCTCCTTGAACGAAATGCAACGTTTCAGACAAAAAAGAAGAACAAGAAACATAAATAAAAGGTATCAGGAGCAAAACTTAGAATAGATTTTTTGATGGTTGTACGTGTAGATAGTCACATCGTTCGGATTCTTTCAAATTTGATGTGAAAGAGACTTGGTTAGACATTTTATTAATTAGAAATGCACGAGTATAAACATTAAAAATACATAGGCTTGATTAGAAAAACAGTACAACCAAAAAGAAGAAAAACTTCAAACCAAGTTATGTTTTCGTTCTCAAGATAATTAAATATGTTAATGCCATAAAATGTTCGAAGCGCTTCAAAACTGTCTCGAGCAATCCGGGTTCAAATCTCTTTTGCTGCAACATCCATACACTTTTTTTTCTTTAACAAATAAGATTAAAACCAGTTAAACCCGGAGAACGAGCCCAGCTTGCCCGCCCGGTCGGGTTCTCCAGGGTTCCTATGGGCCTCTACGTAGGCCCACTATTCAAAACCAGGAGGCCCAACAACCAAGCCCACTAGTACCAAAAAGGTATGGGCCCATCTCGCGGTGGGCCTTTCCTCCTCCATGGCGGTTTCCAAAATCCAGCTCAGCAATATAAAATATCGAATCTATAAATACCCAATTCCTTCTAACCAGAGAGGATCAAGACAAGTAAATTTTCGCGTGCTTCTCTTTCCTTCCTTTGCCTTTGCCCTTGCCTTTGCCTTTGCCGGACATGGCCACCGCGATCCTCCGACGAAACCCTAACCCTCGCCGCCTCTCCGATCCCGACCACGGCCGCCCCCGCCGGCGGAAGCTCAGCCCCGTATCGGTCGCCTCCCGCCCTCCCGTGGCGGCCCCGCCGTCTTCGAAGAACCTCGAGATGGGCCAGGTCAAGATCCTGAAGCGCGGCGAGCCCCTGACCGCCTCCTTCGCGGCGGCCCCCCGCGGCTGCGGCGGCGGCGGATCCCCCGGCCTCTTCCCCCGCGATGCCCTCGCGGCGGCGGCGGCGGCGAAGGGGGGGAGGAGCAAGAGGGGCGATCCCGACCTCGCGCTCGGGTCCACCGACCGCCTCGGGCCCGACCCGGAGGTCGTGCAGAAGCAGATCCGGGTCGGGGAGTTGCCCGGCGTCTATGCGGGTCCGGGGATGTGCGTGTCGTCCCCGCCGCCGAGTTCCGTCCCCGTGCCGTGCTTCCTGGGCAAGAACGACCTGGCGACGTGCGGCTTAAGGCGGCTCCTGGGGCTCCAGTTGTCGTGAATTTGAGGGAAAATTCGCGTGGTTTCGGAGACTTTGCGGCGGATGTGGCGGTGCCTGTGAGTTCCGCGAATCGGATGGATGTGTTTCCGCTGGACATTTGCTTGTTCGAGAATCAAAAGGGCTCTCCTTTATCTTTTCAACAGGAAGGGGCTTTTGATTGCAAGCAAAGAGGAGGTTGTTGAAGATGGAAGCTTGGTAGCCTTTTTATGATATTGAGGGAAGTCGAGATCATTGATCAGGGAACAACTTGAACGGTTGCTTCTAGGGGTTAAAGATATGTTAAGTTTAGATGTGTGTATGTGGATCTAATACAGAGTATTTATTGCAGCCTGTGTGGTCTATAAGTCTAAGTATTGGTCTGCAGAATTGTCGGTGTAGGCATTAGCCTACCACTTTTAGAAAGAAATATTGGCTAGCTTATGATTTTATGTTATGGGTAGGTCTGATACTAAGTATCTGTTGCTTCTATGTAATACATCAGTTTGATGGAATAAAGTTTATGGTGATGATTTATTATGTTGCTGTTCGATTGCCTAATGAGCCAATTTCATATCGGTGCGCAAATTGAATTCAATTTTCGTTTGTTAAGAAATCTGACTTTCGTCTTTTCACTGAACATTGGCTGAGAGAAGTGTGGTGGGTATGACAAACTACAGCTACAATGTTTGATGAGGTGTGATTTGAAGCAGTGGTTCTGGTAGAGAACCTTATGTTGTGCAGCAGCAAATCAGCTTCTGGTTGCTAGGGGTCCTTTCTAGTTTGATTCTGAGATGTGGTATGTTGTAATGTAAGTGGTTGAGCAGGAATTTCTGAGTTCTAGCAGCCTCGGTGAGCTTTCCCTTGCCCAGATGTTCGCCTTTCTAAGTCAAGTAATGGTGACCCGCCGAAGACTGGAGCCTCGTAACATGTTGACGAAGACCTCCGAACTGAGGATTCGATCAGTAGAGGGGGCTACTTTGTGGCCCCACAGAAGAAATTAGCATTTTTGGCATTAAAAGATATTGTTGGCTGGTAATTTTTCCAAAAATACTATCAATTCTGCAAGAATCCTCATACTCCAGCAGGCTCGGTTTAGCAAATGTATATATGACTGCAGCTTCATGGGCCATCTTCCTCCAGGCATATTGAATCCAAGTGACATCTTGTGTTTGTGTAGTGGGGAAGGGAGATAATGTTGGTGACTGTGATTGGCATGAACTGCACTGATTGAATAAACCCTGCTCTGGCTGCAAATGCATTTGATCTTGCATCCAATATGCATAATCTCAAGGGAACTAAAATGCCGACGAGTTAATGATCTGACTGAATGGATATGATTTGAGGCAAGTCTCTTGTTAATCTTCTCTTTATAGTTTTTTCCGGACGCATCTTTGTCATTTCAAATTGCTTGTGAAAAAGTTCTAGGCATCATATGATCAACTAGTAAATGGGCTACTTTCTAGTGCACATTGCATCGGACAGTTGACACTCGATGATGCAACTATTGCTTTCTTAATTTGGCCACCACAGCTACATGCTCTAAAATGCACCTTTTATGTTGTTAGTCTGTTAGGTAGCAAGAAAAAATACATGTCTGCTGAAGGAAAATAAATTGCATAACCTTCGCAGTTTTAGTATTTACTTCTCTGTTTTTGGTGTCCGGGGTCCCCATGCGCGTAGGTTTTCAATGCATCATGGATGACACTGTGTGCTCATTAGGTTGGATTGAGATGGCATCTTCGATTTTGCTCATCAGCAATCGGTAGTTGGCAAAAACAATTCAGGGTCATGATCCTCATCCTTCAGAGGGTATTTAGATGTATTAGGGGGCAAGAATAAGATCTGGCCGCTCCAACCGTGGATTTCAGAGAATATAGCCCATTAGCTGTCTTCTTCTACTTTGCCCTGTAAATGGGATATTTACGTTGACAACCACGACAATTGACTGATGCCAGCATCTGGAATGCTTGCCCTATCTTAGAACTTATGCCGAAACAGCCATTAAATTCGTGACATTGTGATTGACAAACAGTATTCCTCTAATATACCCAGCCTCACAATAACCAGAAGCAAAAAGTAACAAAATAAAATGTTCTTATTTGAGATCTTTGCAGCCGTCAACTAGTTTCTGCAACACTCAATCCTAAGTTGGCAACCTTGAAAAGCAAGCATAGGCAAGTTTAGTACAACATATGATCACCTCGAACCCATCTCCACGGAGTTGCTTTCTCTGCCATTACTTTCATCAAGTTCTGGATAAGCAGGCACTGTCCTCTTCCAGAACCAGTGCTTTCTCCACAGGAATATCATCTCTTCTATCGGGACTCCCTTGGTTTCAGGTAGGAACACGTAGACAAAGATAGTCATGATTGTGATCCAGCCGGCAAAGAAGAGGAAGATCCCAAACTTGAATGCGCAGAGGAGGGAAAGAAAAGCCTGCCCGATTATGAAGGTGAACAGGAGGTTCACAGCCACCGTAATGCTTTGCCCAGCTGATCGGGTCTCTAGGGGGAATATCTCACTTGGGACGGTCCAGCCAAGAGGGCCCCATGACCACCCAAAAGCCACCACGAACAAGCAGATCACGGTCACGACCAGTATTGAGAAGCCCTTTGATAGCTCTTGGTTGTTGCCGAATTTGACTCCCAATATCACTGCCACTATGCACTGTATCACAGGCAAACGGAACACGTTTAATTTTGTTGAACTCAACTGGAGTATTTGTATATGCACCTGAGCGCCTCCACATTGGAATGGATGACCACTATTTTTCTGATAGTTATCAATATCTCTGCTCTAAAATCACAAAGCGAATATGCTGTATCATGTAATCCACATCATACAAATCGATACATCTTTTTTTGGTTGGTATTTCATTTGGAATTCGGGTGATGTCCTCTCATATTGGAGATTAACTTTTTGTGTCTTAAGTGCAGAATATGCAAAACAGAACACAAAATTCTTTTTACCTGGCATACAACCATCTGAATCCCTCCGCTAATAAGTAGAGCTCTTCGACCCCATTTGTCAACTGTAGCAATGGAAATAAATGTGGATGAAAAAAGCACTGCTCCTGTCAAAGCAGAGGCATAAAGGGATGCGCTTCCTCCGAACCCCATGCTCTGAAACAGCACTGGAGCATAGAAAAGAATTGAATTTATGCCCGTGAGGATTTGGAAAGTGGGCATGAAAATAGCCATAACTAACTGAGGCCTGTTTTTTCTCTTCAGAATATTTCGGAACGGATGTTTGATCGCCTTTGCTAATTCACTGGCATCGACAATGTCCTGAAACTCTGCATTGACTTTGTCGGTTCCTCTAATCTTTTCCAGGACTCGTCTTCCTTCCTCATTATTTCCACGTTCAACTAGGCTGTTGGGTGTCTCTGGTAGGAGTAGTCCTCCAACAGTCATCAACAGAGCTGGCGCTGCAGCCAGGCCTAGAGAGAGCCTCCAACCCCAAGGCCTGAGCTTCTCAGTTCCGAAGTTTATCATGTTTGCAGTGAATATGCCCAGAGTTGTAGCCAACTGAAACATCATGTTCAATGCTCCTCGAAGATGGGCAGGTGCCATCTCTGACAAATATAGTGGAACAGCCTTCAGAGAACAAGAGAGGCGAATGAGTTTCACTTGGGTAAAGCTGAACATGAGCAGAATATTTCTAAAACTTTTCCATCTCATTCGGTCCAATGCAAACAAATCCCTCACTTCAGTAACTCCTTATAATCCCACTAGACATTCACTTTTTATTCATCTTCCCAAGAATACTATCTTTCTTTCTGCTATTTTATTATTATAGTGCTTAGTCACAAAGCATTAATATTCATTCAACAAATTCACATAGATCACCTCTCGACTGATGCGTCATAAGTTACTGCTTTTATACTACAAAATAAATAGAGAAGAGGGCATACCTGATTTCCAAAGCCAATGCCAACGCCAAGCATAATCCGACCCACAAGAAGCATAGCGAGATTTTGTGCTGCAGCATTTAAAGTTGCTCCAGTAAGAAAGCTCACCCCACCACAAATAATACTTGCTCGACGTCCATAGTTTCTTGTGATGGGAGAGGCAACCAGAGAGGCAACCAACCCAGCAAGGTAAAGAGAAGACGTAAATGAGGCAAGGACTTGGTTGTCGTACTTGCAGTAGTTGCTTTCATGTGCATGCTGCTTGCTTCTATAAACTTCAGGGAAGAATTTCTGAAGAAATCCATCCATTGAGGTCACTCCTCCTGTGAAAGAAGGCAAAAAGTTATAGCACAGTTCTGCAGAAAGACACTCTGCATTCAGTCAGATTAAATTTCTGAGTTGGGTTGTTTCTTGTCATTTTGGGAAATTATGTGTAAAGCGATATTAAATTTTGCTATTTCTTACACAAAGCCGCTGTAGTTGCAACTGTAGAATGTGCTGCACCATCTGAAGACTATCAAGATGTACCCCATCTTTTATCCATATACATGTAAACTTTTAACCAACGATCCATATAAAGTTAAATTCGGTTTTTAACTAAGATTAGCATGGTATTCTTCGAAAATCTTTGGCGTAATATGATCTGTTCTATTGCGTTTGAAGTATGTGAAGCAACGAGATGGTCTTAAATATCATGATTTTTTTCTTTCCTAGCATGGCGCTGCAAAATACAGATCAAGGTTCCACACCATAGCTCAATTATCCATTTATGTGTCTTCGAAAGCAATCGTGCAACCCAGGCCAAAGGAAACTTCTTGAATATCATAATTATTGCAAAAAAAAATCAGATGTTCTGAATCCATCAGCAGCAATGAGGAGGATGTGTATCAGGAATCAGATACGGAATCCATCAGCTCATTTCTCGTGCTTACTGGTTTCCCATCACTCTCATACTGAAAAACGCGAGGAGAACTCCATACAGATGGCTGACAAGTAAAAAGAATTGATATCACAAACGGAGAGACTCACCTGAGATTCCAATGTCATAGCCGAAGATTGAACCGCCGACTGCAGCGATGAGGCATGTTCCAACCACATAAGCAGTAACCCTCCCTTGGTACAGATCCGCTCTCTCCTTCGCCACCCCAGTTGGACCCAAAGACCCTCCCGCCATCTTTCAACTCCCTTCTTCTCTTCCCACCTCTTAGAGCTTCCCTCTAGCAAAAGCTGTCTGAGCACAAAACCAGACTCTATGTATATATAGTCACCAGCCCAGTTGACCAACCAAGAAAGAACCTCCCACCCACCTAACCATGAGAGGAAAAAGCACTAACAGACTGTATGAGGTCAGCCATGATAAGGGCCAAGAAGGGCTCTGGTTTTATTTGTATTCTATCGATCGCCCTCTTTACCACAAATACATGGACTGACCATTTTAGGGAAGAAATCCTGGGATAGACTAGCCCCGCTGATCATGTGGCTGATAGTGAATCCATTGTTTATTGATATTTGATTGGCTTGATCTTGGAGATGAAGCTGACACGACGCAATTGCGGGCCTCATCAATGACGGGCATACAATAGTAGTTTCCTTTCTCTCTCTCTCTCTCTCTCTCTCTCTATAATCTGCACTTACTCATTTTTATCTTTCACTTGGTGGAAGGGTCTTAATGATAGAGCCGCGTTTGTTCGGCTCAACGTTTCATTTGTCTTGATTCAAATCTCTCTCCTTCTCTCTCCCCTGCCATTCAAGTCAAGTAAATCCGCCACAGACTGGACACTTTCCAGACAACGTAAGCAGCAACTCAAGCACGGGAATACAGAATTTCAGGAATGTACGACGAAAATGACCTTACGTCATTCTCTATTTTTAGGTTTGTAATTCAAGGGATCACATGGACATCTCTTCACCGCTCAAATTCATTTTATTCTTTCAAATTCAAGTATTTGTAATCAACTCATGAAAAATGAGGGGAAAAAGAACAGATACATGATAAAGAGGCCGCCGCCCTCCGATTCCTATCTGCCTTTCTTATACTTTAACAGATACAGAATCTGCAACAGCAATAATGAAATGGTCAGAAAAGAATTAAAGAAATAATTATACAAAAAGAAAAAGAAACTTAAAACGTGGAGACGTTGTCTACCGAGTGTACTGTTTCGACAAAAGGCGACATCCTAAGTTGCGCTTTCTTGAATGGTTTTCTTTCTTACCATGTTCACGATCTCTTCTATCCTTCTTGGGAAACCAGAAAACTGAAACGACAGTTGGTCCGGGGCAGGTGTGGACATGGAATTCTGCGTCCATCGACCCCTTTTTGTCCATGACTTTGCGTTCTCGAATTGAGAGTGGCATGTTGTGACATTGATGGAAGATGATGGTGATGACTTGTGGGTGATCCCCATTTCCTGAAATTAGAGGGTGCTTAATGTAGAATTTCCGAATTTAGATGAAATTGGAGGACGAGGGCGATTGAAGAGCAAACTTAATTTCGCAGTCTGTAGTTGTTTTCGAGCATGTCTAGTATGTGTTAATGAGTCCACTAAAAGGCATTACCTAATTTGTTGTTCCATAAAGAAAGCCATGGTTGATTTCACATAGAGAATTGATAGCCAGGCTTAGTCCAATGAATAAAAAACAGGATTAATACTCTGAAAGATCTCAAATTAGTACACTTATCACATTTTTATCCAAAACTAATTTTTTAACCATGAAAAACCCTAAATTGATACATTTGTGATAAATTTATCCTAAATGATCACAAAAAAACTCCAAACCGGTACACTTGTGACAAATTTACCATAAATTAATTTATTCGCCCGCTACCAATCCCAAACTAGTACATTTATAATAAATATATCATTTTTTAAATTAGATTAATAATACACAAAATCACAAACATATAGTAAATCCCAAACTAATATAATAATTTACTGTTATGTGTCATTCAACTAAATAATTTAATAGTTAAATTTAACGGAAACTAACATAGGATAAATTTGTCACAAATATACCAATTTGCGGTGAGTTTATCAAAGGCATACCGGTTTGGGATATTTAGTGGTCAAAAAATTAGTTTATAATAAATTTATCACAAAAATACTAATTTGGGGTTTTTCAGGGTATTAACCCTAAAGAAAAATTACATGAAGTATGACATCATGGTGATAGAAAATGACATAATAGGTGACATCATGGTGATAGAAAATGACATAATAGGGGGACCATATAGATATTTGAGATTCAGCCTTTTTACCAATCACTTTTTTCTTGATGTAATGGCTATTCGTTCCATAAAATTGAAAATGGACTGCGTCCGCGTGTGAACTGGGATGTCAAAAGCATATCTCTTGGGACCCTTGATTAGGGGCATCACTAGCAACAAAATTCCACGACTTGTAAAACGAGTCATTGACTTGACTTGCATTTTAAGGGACGACGACCTCGTGTCCATGTCCAATTTACACGGTGGTCACTCATCGACCAAAATAATATCGACATTATAATGATTTCAAAACGGTCATTTTTGGTAGAACCTGCGTGAGATCTACGTAGGACCATTTTTTTTATCATTCCAATTCATTTAGATACATGTACTGGATTCATGTAGAGATGCCTCCGTCGACCCAACTTTTTGTCGTATGTTTATCCATGTTGAGACATTTTGGTCAAGCAGCAAGCTAGCCTCTTTTCTTCTTCTTCTTTTTTATTTTTATTTTTTTGGCCTTTAATGGCAAGTCCAAAAAAAAAAAGAAAAATTTTAATCCAGAAGGGCATCTCACCACTAATAGAATAAAATTTCCATCCGATGGCATCTGTAGATCATTTAGTTGACATTTTCCAACTTCTACGATAGGAAAGTGGCATTATATTGCTGGGATTTTTATTCTATAATTCTACTGCTTTCAAGTTTCTTGGATAAATAAATGGAAACATAAATAAATAAATAAATCCAACCTCCTCTATGCTCCGCTTGGTTGATTCAAACGAACATCAAATTTGATAAATTAATAAGATACAAGTACGCACCTGTCATAGCTTTGAATTTGGGTTACATATGCAATTTATAGTCGATAAAGTTTAAAATTAATACTTTCTCTATGCATAGCTTATCCACTTGGGATTTGAGTATTCGTAGATCAGCATGGAACCGGCTGAAGTCCAATATACAAACTTGAAAAATACAGATGGTGGCTTGACCTCGAGAAGAGATATTGATAATTTAATGAGATATTTTCCGCTTCTTTGGCAATGGAAATTGGAAAGTATGAGCTGCAATCTGCCTCCAGTCTGTAGATCGATCCAAGGGGCAAAAGCGTTGACCCCTTTGGATGAGTAGGGAAAACGAGAGAATAATGAGATTGACAGTACATATGAGAAAAGGAGGAAAATCAGAAGTTGGTGTTCAATCATGTTCAATGTGACAAATTGCAGCAAGATTCAGGCTGCTGAACATATAAAGTTTAGAATGAAAACAAATATCTGGTGCAATTCCCTCAGGTCATCCAAGTTAGGGAACGACCGAGGCATTGTTATTCAAGAAAAGCATGAAATTTTAGATTTGATGATTTCTACTTGGCACCAGATGCAATGTGGTTCATGCCTCAATAAGATTTCCCCTTTTGAGCTTGACTTGTCCATAAACCCTTCTAAGACCCAATCGATTCTCTATCTGAACATTTGAAAAGTAAGAATCTCTTTAATCATGGTCCACACCACTAAACTGCTAGGATAGGTAAGTATGAAATTATTCATACTTAAAAGAATTTGGTCTTTCATGCGGTCGAATGCAATACCGAAAACAAAAGATGGTTCATGTTAAACGAATTTAAACTTAGAATGGAGTTTGAATAATTGCATTATTTCCCTTCTACTTTAGAATGTATAATAATGTAATATTTATACAAAGTAAAACACCTCAATAGGCAATATAAATAAATGAAGAGGATGTCAAGGCAAGAATCATGGGTCTCCAGGTTGCATGAATAATGCTAGATGATTGAAGCCTATTATTCAGCTTCGCATCTTCTGCATCAATTTGACCAGATTCTTTTACCCATATGTGTAGCCTGATGTAAACACCATTTACCCCATGCCATTCAAGATTTATGATAGATAAGGAATGAAGTCCCACTGCTTGAGATTATTTGAGCACCACTTCACTCATAAATTCTAACCAAATTGGTGGTTGGGTATCAATTCCAATTTGGGTTCATGGAGTTAGGTTCACTTGGAAAATGCTCTTGATTAATGTGAGATCAATGCATATGAGCCATTAGATCTTACGCATCTCACATGGTCTCACAAAATTCACCGGTTAACATACACTAGGCTCACATAATCGTAGCCCCTAGGGATTGGCATAATTGATTGGAGTGCTTAGGGATTTCTAGCTCGGAAATTCGGGAATCACCCATTGATCCCACCATTTTCATGCAAATTGCTCTAGATCAAGGCCTTCTGCACAGATCAACTTTTTGAATTTAATTGGTCTATAGGACTTGCAGGGCATTTTGAAAAACTTTCAACTTACCCAGTCTTCACTCTCCGACACATCGACTATAAAAAAAAAGGCGTTACCACGAGATTTCTGCCACTCCAAAAGCAATTGTACAGAGCATATACGAGTCAAATGTGGTGGCCTCGTGCATGTCTACCCCTTCCTCTTACACGTGAGGAATGACATGCAGACTTACTGTAGCTGTCATGGTCGATGCATCTTTCCAAATTAAATATTTTATAGTACTTCCTTTATCTCCTAAAGAGTACTTAAAGTGCAGATAAAGCGGCCACCTTTGTAAGCCCCGTGCCTTTCGGGGCAGACGACTTTGGATTTTACAGCATCATCTGTCAAGGGAAGACTCACACTGACATCGCCAATGGATGGCATGTCTGGACACTTCTTTCCTTCGACAATGTTGCCGTAAAATAAGCGGCCGACCCTCGGAAGATTCTTATTGACCAAATGTCAGATTAACTAACAAATCTCAACCGATGAATAACGATGATACATAAAATTTGTACTTTAGAAATTTCTGCAGCGGTATAATTTTACATGTATAGGACGAATGTCAAGTTGCCAACCTGCATAAGATTGTATTTTTGACTCATTTGGACCAACTCGATTAAACGGGACATAGACTCCATAGCTACCGTCACCAGCCGACATTCCATAATCAGATCTCACAAGTTCTACGCACCTTTCCGCGCGTAGCACTTGGATTTTGTTTGACCAATCTCGTTGTCAAGAAAAATTTACTCGGACATCGCATGATTGAATTGATACGTGTATGTAAGCTAGCTAAGAATCTAAGATGCCTTCAATTGAGCACCCTCTCTACTTGACAATTACCAGTTGTGATGCTGAAACAGCACTCATATGACAGCGTCAAGCGCTATCACTCGCAGTATCCACACGTCGAACGGAAGGATCAATTTACATCTAACTAGACCATATTGACTTCTTTTGTGATGATCTATAACTGCATCTCAAGTAAGACCAACTCACAATTGCAGAACTTTCATGCTAAATAACGGTAAAGGTGCAAATCGTACACATTTGCTTCATTAACGTAATACAAGACTCAGTATTTCCACAAATTTCTGCTTTGACAAATTACCGCATTGACGCTTCCCGCGGAGATGGTAAAACAAGGCCAGGTTGTCCATATTGCTAATGCATCTTTCCAACAGGATACATTTTGAAAAGGTTATACCTAGGCATCGATCAAGCCTTCTTGGCTATACAATAAAGTAATCTCCTGACCACTTAAACAGAAAGAAATCCTCCAATAACTTATAACAAAGGGTGCATGAGCCAATGTCACTAGCTTTTATGTTGACATTACATAATACTGGTGTAACAACTTCCATTGAAGTTAAGACAGAATTAGAATAATTGTCACTAGGATATTCACATTCATAATCTTGACTGCAAAGTAGAATAACTTACTAAGCAGCTGCTTGCTGAGGTTGGGGACCGATATATCCTAACCAGTGGCACCCAATCCTCGAGATTTCGGGAGCCTGACAGCAGCCAAGGGGTTGACTATGCCCTGAGAATCCTTTCCCAAACCCATACCTTCAACAAATCCCATCTTTGCCATCACTCTGGATCCAAATCCTTTGGTATGCCTTTCAAAAGCTCCGATACTTTGAGGCGTTCTTCTCACGGATGCTCCTCTGCCACTTTGCTTCGACTTAGTGCTTTGAGATTCTGACTCCCTATTCCTTTCCTGTTCTTCGCCAGACTCCGGGATGCTCATCCCTAATCCAAGAGATTTAGGACGCTTAATCACTTCGATGGGCTCCGCGAGACCTGTGCCTCCCTTCCCCAACCCTTGGCCTTCTATGAATCCCATTTTCGCCATCATTTTAGACCCAAAGCCCCTAGTGTGTACCTCAAACGCACCAAAGCTCTCAGAAGTGACCAGAGTCACGTGCTCCTCACCATTTTCACTGGCCCCGGCTAGATTCACGGGGCTGATCTCTGTCGTTTCAGATGGCATTACGCCACTTGACACGAAAGACACGGGTTGACTGGCCAATGAAACCTTTCCACTGGAACGGTTGACTGAGTTTTTCAATGACTTGCTTCTGCTAGATTTTTTAGCTTCTTGAGGTCTTACCTGATTTCGACCTCCGCTGGTCATCTTCGCATGTGGGACATCAATTACCGAGAAATCAGCATCATCATCAACAGGTCCGATGAGCTGTCATTAGCAACACAACAATTGATTGTAGGATTTCCAGATATGCAAATAGACAACTGACCGCACTTTGTGAAACACAGAAAAAGGAAGATTTAACGATCCTGAATGAAAACACAGCACTGATATGCATAAAGTTTCCACTAATCAGATTTAATACCTTTTCCAGTATAAGTTAATCAGTTGAAGATGGCATGTATGTCTGCGGTGTTCGCACAACCGTTACCAATCTGGAAAAATAAGATGATAATTAGAATGGCAAAAGCTTAAAGCCTAGAAAGGGCGAAGATAGGGGAAACATAAGGCCCATTGACCTTTTCTTGCCCGATCCTTGGGAGCTACTTCGCAACCGATAAATTCTTGCCAGTCGTTGAACCTTATCACAAAAAGAAAAGTTGTTATTATTAAAAAGAGTTCCGACTTACAGAAGCAGATGCAATCTACTACCGGAGAAAAAATCACTTCCATGGAACATAAGCGTAGAAATCCTTAAGAAGTGAACATGAAGATGTGTCCAAACCACAATCAAGTTTATTGAAGACAAAGAATCAACGAAATCTGAGAATCGGAAAATTGGCAAACCAGAACATGCACCTCTGCAGCTGAATAAAATCAGAGAAAACTGGATAGGTGATTCACATGAGCAAGGCCAAAAAGAAAAGCTATACCTAAAGTTCGACATGATTGCTGAATGAATATGCAATTATGCAAATCATCTTTAGCAACACTAAACCTTGGGAAGGCACATATCAGTACTTGCATTAGTTTGACAGGAGTAAGAACACTTAGGTTGATGCGTAACATGATACAAAAGATACAGAGATAAACCAATGGGTGTAGAGCAAAGTCACAACTTTTCGATGCAAAATAAGAGATCAAGGATAAGCAGATTTACGAGAATTTCAATTAGGATTATCAGAAAAATAAAACTTTCAATCTAACAAATACTGAATATGGTCATCATGGCACAAAATAAAAGATACTTATGGCAGCAGTCTTATTTATGATTGATATACCCTAACACAGATCTCTTTTGCATGTGCTTGGATGTTCTGCATAAGTAAAACTAAGCATGTTATTATCTGCATCATTACACGTCAATTTTGCAGGGATAAGATAAGCATGTTAAGGTACTTGACCATAATACATAGTAACATCACAATCAACCACAAAATCTCGAATTTTTTCAGGTGTGAGCAATTGGTACTTTAACAATTGATTAGGGCAAAGAAAGATCATTCTCATTCTTATAGGGTCTTTCTATGAATGAGGCAGTACATCATCATGCAAAAGTGAGCATTAGCAGGAATGGTGAAGGATTGGCGAGTAGTCGCACCCTTTAGTAACTAGAGAGAGAGAGATAGATTATAAAACATACCTGGGAACAATCCCGAGAATGCATAGGTTGAAAAGAATGTATGTCAACTCCATTGAGAACAATCTGCTCGAGCTTCTAAAAAAATGAAACCAAGAAGAGCATTGAGATTTGGTCCTAATAATCAATTCTAAATAACACACAAAGGATAATATGCCCATCCCTATTTAAACAACATAGGAGCAGAAAGGCCAGATTGACTGTGACATTAAAAACTCAAGCATTATAGGAAGGACAGGGACACAGGTTGAAAAAAGTCACGCCTAACAAAGTTGACTTCTAATGATGCCATAGAACTTCATGCCAGCAAGATAATTTATACTACCGTGATAAAGATTTTTGTTACTCAGTATAACCCCAGAAAGACCCCAAAAAGCACCAAAAAAAAAAAAAAAAAAAAACCAAAAGGATCCTCTCAGAAGAACATGTACCCTCTCATTCATCCATTACCATCTCATATTTATGAAACAAGGTCTACAACTTCCATGCTTAAAAATCTGATAACAAAATAACAATTCAATGCACGAAGCATAAGAAAATTAAGAAAAGACATCATAGGATCCATCAAGCAGAAGTAACAGAGTTAATTTTGGCTCAAACAAACAAGGAAAAATGAGAGGCACGTCCAAAAGATAATTATGCAATTGCTTGTTAATTGTACATCAAATCACAAGGACAATTTATAATTAAGGAGAAGAAGGAAGAATGCCTTTGCAACTTCCAGATACTTCCACCCTTACCTTATTTATACTCTCAAGGTCAACGCCCCTACGAATCATTCTGTCCCGACGTTTAGCAGCAATCAATTCTTTGCGATGTTTCTTCTTTTCACCTGTGCATCAATTGCATTTGAATTTTACCAAAAGAGCAAAAAACTAAAGAAACATTATCCTATGAAGAGCCTTCAGACAATCTAAATTGTTCTTCATTCCCCAAGTAAGAGACAATAATTGCTCATTTTTTCCCAAGACACAGAAGGGGAGCTCCATAAATTGATAAGTAAACAGTAAACTTCTGAAAGAGAGGTCCTTGTGTGCCTCGAACGTGTTTCTTTCTCAGGAGATCAAAAACATAGAGACCCCTCCAATCCTGTCATCCAAACACACCGATCTCCTTAATTCTCCATTTTAGTAATTAATACTTGAGACTTAACTACTAGTTCATGGATCAAAATAAAAAGCCAAGATTCATTATTAATTGATTGATATTTTGATTTACTTTCCAATCCCAATTTATACCACTAAACTAGTTTTCCATTGAGCATGACTTTCTCATTCCCTGCGGGACAGGACGGGGATGGGGTGGGGCGGGGGGGCGGGGAGGGAGAGAGAGTTAAGTTAGATTAATGCATATACAAAGTTTACCAGGAAATCTTCTCGATCTTGTACTCTTCTGAGACCCCAATGACTGAGATTGAGGCACTCTTGTACCACGATTCTTCTTGGCTGAAAGAGTCCTCACATCTTTTACCAAGATAAAATCATCCACAGCTGATGACCAATTATCTCTCACATTCCCAAGACCTTGATGTTTTGATTGACGCTTCCTCTGCATACCATACTCCGTGGAAGCATCCTGGAGAGCAATTCCACCCAATTTTTTCATCGTTTCATCCAAATCACTACTAGAAGAATCGTCTGAATCATCTGACGAAGAAGAAACCTGCTGTAACAAATTTTTTGCATCTAAAAGAGAATCGCTCCCACCAATTCCTTCCAAATAATCTTGAGCAATTTCATCATCAACATCTGAACCACTATCAGACATGTCCTCGGAGTCATCACTTTCAGAAGAATCTGTTGCTCCATCCTGCTCAGCCGACTCCGACTCTGAGTCTTCCTCATCACCATATTCTGCAACATCATCCTCACCATCTTCCTCATCGGATATATCTTCTGTATATATTTTCAATCCCCCAATTGACACAAACCCAGAATTTTTCTTCGTGGATGTATCCTTTGACAAAAGCTGAGCCCCCTTTTCAGCTGCTCCAGAGTCAAAGCTCTCACGATAATCCACTTCCTGCTCAGGCGATGACATGCCACTCTGTGACTCTTCTTGATTTTCCATTTTCCCTGATGATGCTTCGATTCCCATTGGAGCTGCATCGTATTCATTACAATAACCCAATCCTCTGTGTGAGCTATCACCGAGAACAAAATCTGAATGATACTCATAACTGATATTTGCTTGATCCACTGACGATGGCCCTTCATCTACATAAGCAACAATTTGGCTGTCCTTTGAACCACACAGAATGAAAGGCTGAGAAAAATCCATTTTATTCTCTCCATTTGTATCTCCGAACGTCGATACTGGATGCAAACCATCCTGTAAAAGAATTTAACTAACCCAGATCAACACAAGTGAGAGACTGAGATCAGCTGATCCACAAGAAGTCTTCCCAAATCAAGAAAGCTACAAAG
This sequence comes from Eucalyptus sideroxylon x Eucalyptus melliodora, assembly GCA_016097485.1. Lineage (NCBI taxonomy): Eukaryota > Viridiplantae > Streptophyta > Magnoliopsida > Myrtales > Myrtaceae > Eucalyptus > Eucalyptus sideroxylon x Eucalyptus melliodora. The sequence continues at coordinate 73,535,036 of CM027826.1, read as the reverse complement.
ACGAAAACCATAATCTAAGCCTCACGATATTAACTAAGAACAACTCCTAAAATTACTTTCTATTAGGTTCAAGGCTTCAGCTTGATTGAGTCTCCGTTTAAAAAACTGAACGGGTATGAAATCCAAGAGACAGTAATAACTAATTTCAATGGCTCATGAACTTTTCACACCCAGGAGGGCAACTATCAGCATAAGATTCCAAACGAAAGCCGACAACCTTCAAATTATTGCAACCTGAACATGGATCCTAAAAACCAAATAGACTTTACCTGACGGTCGAGAGATGAATACTGGTATCCGACGGCATTCGATCTCGAACTTCGCGGCAAGCTTTTAGAACCGGAACCCCTACCTCGCCCGGAGCTTCCGGCTTTCGACGCATCCGAATTTTGATTCGATCCTACAATGGAAACCAAGCAGACCAAAACACACTCTTATGCTCACAAAAAACACCGTTCTCACACACAAACAACTGAGACAACTGGGATTTTTCAGTTCCCGTTCAAGCCCCCATTTTTATCGAGAAAAGCGCAAGCGAAACCGAGAGAAATGGACCTCGCCGGGGGCCGGAGACGGGGTCTTGGGCTGCCAGTCCGACAAGAGGCCGCCTTCGACGAAGAGGCCGGCTCTGATCGACGCCGAGGCGCCGAATCCTCCTCCCCTCCCTCTTCTTCCGCCGCCCCCGCCGCCGCCGGACTTGCTGCTGCTCCGGTTGAAGCTGCCGCCGCCGTCGGTGCCGCCGCCGCCGCCGCCGCCGCCGCCGCGTTTCTCCTCGAATTCGATCTCCTCTTGCCTCCAGCCATGTCCGAGCTCGCGAATCAACTTCGATTGAATTTTCTGACCTAATTGATCGATCGATCGAGATCGATTTGGGGGCGACGACGAGAGAAAGGGATCACCTCCTCCCGCGTGGGTTTCCTTGCCTTGGGGGAAGCGGTCGCATCTGGACCGTTGGCGATTCGCCGTGGGCCGCAAGGGGACTCGTGGACGGCTGTGATGCGGCGGCGGGAGCTTGGGGATATCATATTCCGCTACGCAAACGGCTGCAGCGGGGGGCTCTTTCTCTTTGGGAATATGCGAGAATCGATGCCATCGGCCCATCAGCATGGTCTTCTGGGATTGTCGTGGACAACTAGTCTAGCTGGGCGGAATTCGACCTCGATTGGTTTTGGAATTTGATAGTGATCATCTAAAACTTTTTGGCTTAGGCTACCAAAATCACTGACGGTTTGTGATGCATTTCTATGTTAATGGGGTTAACTAAGTTGATTTGCCTTCTTAAATTATGAGACCCAAATTTTTTTTAACAAAGTATCCTAGATACTTAGACATTAATTAAAGAAGATGAGATGAGAGAATGACCACTGAATTTTTACATATCTAGTATGATTTATCCGTCGATACATGAGAGATCTCTAAGTAGAAACAGTTTCTTTGTTATTGAATGAAGTTGGATTGCACACAAACTAGCTTTCCTAGATGCTCATTTCTTTTTATTGGAGATACCACACTGTTATAATTGGACAACAACTTCACTGGTTGCTTTATATAAGTTTGTCATGTTTGGGAGGCTGAAGATGTCCTTGGGGACCATCCTCGCTTTACATTTTGAAGATAAGCGCATCATGATACAAAATCATAAGAAAAATTCGAGTTCCCGTGGTAGCAAATTACACTTTTAATTTGGTTTGCTCTCCGATTTGCATTAGCCTCGTAGACTAGATGTGCAGCGGAAGATTTAGTGTGGAAGAGAGATTGTTTTGAGAAGGTGAACGAGGGATTTTATTTTTTGTTGGCAATTTGGTTGCAATTTAGCTACCTACTTTGGCAATTTGGTTTACTCTCTAGGTCACCAGATCGCATGACTTTCAAGGTCAAAGGCCATGGGCATTCATGCTGCCTTTGAGCTTGTGGCCATGGCCTTGAGTGCAACGTTGAGCTCTAACATTTAACATCGGATAGAGGGATGGGGAGAAAATGTTTGTGGGGGTGGGGTGGGGGTTATTTTTCTCTTTTCTTTGGGTCTAAGGGTTTGATGTCTTTTTGGGGTCTTTCTCTCAAAATGCAAATTGTGCATTCTCAAAAGTGGGGATGGTTTTGCCAAGGTTCTCTATTTTTTCCCTTTTTTTTTTTTTTTGTGAAAAAAAAGGGCATAATACCTTACTTATACATATTTGATATAATAATTCTCTTTTACACGTTAAACTTGCTTCTACGTATTTCAGGTAATCTATAAGGTCGATGTTATATGATGTGTAGCTTTATCACAAACCCTCCTCTGGAGCTAAGCTCCTAGTATAATGTTAGAATGTCATTCTGCGTAGATAGGACTAGCAAAAGTAGTCATGAAAATGCAAGTTTGATCGTGAATTTAACTATCTCATGAGACACTCCAACACAAGTGAACCTTCATAAAAGTTAGACGGAAATTGATGTCCTAACCAAATTGCAAATGAGCCATTAACCTATGACTCTGATGAACATGTAGTCGTTCATGTTATATTGTCAAGCAAGAGGAGTTTTATGTCTTAAACGGTTTGCGAATGGACCGAGTGATATACGGAGATGAAAATTTTCATTCGGAAATGAAAGCAAATGTGCTATTGCAAAAATAACAAAGGTGAGAAGAGACAGTTGTGTTTTTCTAGTATTGTTTATTATCATTAGTAGCATGATCACCTAACCAAATAGAGATGAGCTAGCAACTACGTAAAAACCACCTTTTCGAAAAAGGGAAGGATCACAGCATGCATTGTCTTCAAGGAAATTAAAACAAGACCTTATTCAGTTGTGAAGGTGAAAACTTACATTGACCTGGTAGATCCACATTGAGGGCAATGCTGATCAATGACAATAACAAATGACAGGAAAAAAAACCCAATCTTGCCATTACCTGGAAATGCAGAACAAGAGAACCTAAATTGTTTGGCCACTAGACAATTTTGAAAACCATCCTGCACAAATTAGTAGCATGTGATAAACCAGCTCTGACATAAGGTGATAACCAGCTCCACATAATGAAACCATCCTTGCCGCCATTGGGGGTTGATGAACAAAACAATTGGAATTACCAGTAAAACCATCGTGTATGACATTCCGAAGCTGATATAGAATGTCTCTCCATCTATGAAACCATCTTCTTTAGCTTTCCTGCATGATGTTGTTGCTAAGCAATTAACGTTAATGGTTGTCGAATAGTCGTTACTCAATGGTAGTCCACACAGAAGATGGTTTCCGTAGTAACTGCTTTCATCAAATGACTCAAACTGATTTTTATTTGGTATGGCTCTAGACAAGTCGTTGTAAGACACATTGAAGACTCCCAAAAAATTCAACTGAGTGAGCTCTTCAGGGATAGAACCAATCAAGTTGTTGTAGGAAAGGTCAATGCTCTCTATCTTTGTGAGGTTCGACAATGACATCGGTATATGTCCTGTAAGCTTGTTGTGCGACAAATTCAACACAAGCATGTCTTGTGAGATTGCAATCTCTAGTGGGATCTCCCCGCTGAATTGGTTGCAAGAAAAATCTAGTCCTACCATGTTAAGGAGTGCGTAGCCTTTATAAGCATCAAACTTTTTGCTCTTCATTTTTGTTGTGAACCCAACAATATGTGGAACTTGCCATGCTTCGTCTCCTAGAGGAGAAATTTATCTTGGTAGAACCTATAGATAAAAGTCGGGTCTGGCTTCTAATTGTCCTCACATAAGAAAGAGGTGACATTCTTCACCTCCAACTATGAAACCCGGTATTGAAGTTACCTTATCGGCATATCCTGTAGAGGAGAAATTCATGGGTCCCAAGCAAATAGGTAATGGACCAAACAGATTTTTTTCAAAAGATCGATCATACTTAAGCTTTTCAATCTGCACAATTGCTTGGGAAATGTTCCATAGAAGCTATTACCTCTCAGTAAAAGAATGCTTAATTGAGAGAGGTTACCTAGCCAATAGGGTATGCTTCCAAAGAACTCATTTTCACTCAAATCCAAGGTCACCAAATTGGAGCTATTAGGGAGCATATGCACGATTGAACCATTCAATTTGTTCCCATTCAAATGGATATGTCTCAACTGGGGTGCTATGAAAGATGATGCTAATGAACCAGAGAGATTGTTGTCAAACAAAGCCAAATACTCGAGCTTAGGAAGATTAAAGAGTCCTTGAGGGATGAGGCCATTTAACTGATTTTTTGACAAGTCAAGGAGCCTAAGCGATGACATGTTTGCAATCAATCTGGGAAGCTTACCAATGAAAAAGTTGTTGCTAACGTCCAATAGGAGCAGATTTACGAGTGATGAAAGAAAAGAGAGATCTCCCTTGAACATGTTGTGCTCTAACTGTAGGCATCTCAAATTTAGGTTCATGGTGTCGTCGGAAAAGACGATTTCTCCTTGCAAGTTGTTATATGCTATGTTGAGGGTATACAATGATGAGTTGCTATCTAGTAACTGGATAGGTAGTCCCCGGAGAAATTGTTGTGAGAAAGGTCTAAGAATGATAGGGATTTTATACTACCCAGTTTAGATGGAATATTCCCTTCCAATTCATTGGCTGATAGATTAAGGTGGTGCAGATTTGGGACATTTAAACAAAATTCGGTCGTGAGCTCTCCTCTCATGCCATTGTTGGACATGTCCATCACCGAAAGATTACGAAGGGTCATCGGTGGAACCTCAAGTGTCGCAAATAAGTTATTTGCCATAAGAAGATTTTCCAACTTAGTGTTGTTTTCCAACAACCAAGTTGGAAAGGGACCCGAAATGTCATTTGAGGAGAGATCAATGGTTCTCAGGTCATATTGATGATTGAGAAAGCCAAGAGAAGACACCTTGAATCCTTTCGATAGACTATTTGACATACTAAAATCCTTCAATTGGAACCTCGGGATCGAAGACGCAACTTTGGAATAAGTTGTTAGTTTATTGTCATCAAGCAAGAGGACCTTAAGTCTTGAATAGTTTGCGAGTGGGCCAAGTGATGAGGGGATATCAAAATAATTACCCGAAATGGAAAGCAATTCGAGTGAGGTAAGACTAGTGAGGGGAGATGAGGCGACATTATCTGTGAATTCATTGTCTTCAAGAAATAGAACCCGAATAGATGTCATGTTTCGCTAGCACGTAGGAAGCCCGCCAGTAATTCTATTATTGCTAAGATCCAACTCTTCTAGTTTTATGAGGTTACACAAACCTGTTATTGATATCACAAGTCAATTCAATTACAATGGTAGATATCGGAACATATAACAAGGACATACACATACATGAAAGATTCATTTTATGTCCAAGTTTTACACTGAGAGATTAGGACTTACTCTGATATGATAGTTTGCCATTAAGATCGGTGCTGTATGAGGACAACAATCTAAGAGATGTCAAAGGACCAAGGCTGGAAAGGATTCCCATGGTGGTGTTCAACGAAGAATAATCCAAGATGAGCTGTTCCAACTTACTGAAGTTATGGAAATCTTCTCAGAAAACGAAAGATTATTGAACATCAGATTTCCTTACATAGACATAATCAAGAAATGGCAGAGAAACATCATGAGTGAATGGAACCTTTTTAATAAAAACTTAGGCTCTGTTTATTTCGCTAAAAATATGATGTTTTGTGAAAATGTTTTCCAAGAAGTTATTTTTTAGGAAAATGATAATATTTTCCGATGTTCGGTTGAAATCTGAAAAATAAACCAAAAAATATTTTCCACTATTTGGTATGGAAAATTTGATTTGATTTTCATCCGTGTACTCCTTTCAATAATATTTTATTTTTATTTAAAAAATATAATTTTAATTATTTTTTTTTTTTCTTTTTTCCTTCTTGTATCCGATTGATCACCAGCCACAAGTGACGTCAAGATTGCCCGAGGTAGACGAGCTTGAGCCTTGTTAGATTGGCGAAGCCTCGGCCTTTGGCGAGCTTGTCCTTCGCTTGTGGTCAATCGCTGGTCAGCGTCATAGTCGGCAATCGAATGAGGAAAAAGGAAATAATAAGAAGGAAAAAAGAAAGAAAGAAAGAAAGAAAGAAATTACATATTTGATTTTTAAAAATGAAAACAAAAGAAAAAATAATTAAAAAGAGTGCATGGAGGAAAATAGGTTTATGTGAAATAAAGAGAATGGAAAATGATTTCCTCATTTTCCCCACTTTTGAAAATGCCTTTTCCATTGTAGGAAAATATTTTCCTTCACTTATTTATTTTCTGTAACCTAAATGCTAGAAAATCTGGAAAACATTTTTTGAAAATTGTTTTCCGCAAAACGAACGGAGCGTTATTATGAGCATACATTTACTAATGGGTTTGACTAACCTTGAGTAGTAATCGTTCCTTCTATTGTATTATGCTGGAGAGAAAGGATCTTGAGGGATGACAGTGCCCCTAATGCTCGCACGATGGTCCCCACATCCTTCAAGTGGACACCATCCAGGTAGAGGTTCTCTAAGTGGCTCAAGTTTTTGATGCCTACTAGTAAAATTCCAAGAAAATAACTTGCTTGGCAATAAAGTTGTGAAAGCACCCATGCGGATGCTTCGCGACAGGAATCTTTTGAATCAGGCAACATTTCTATATGGAAAGAGAAGGGGGTCCCAATTTATGACTTCTATATTCTCAATATGACGCACATGTAAAGCTATGAGAGATACTACATGAAAACTGAAACAATACCTTCAGCAGTAGCCGATGCATTGACTGCATTACAACTTATGTCTAGCTCCTTTAAATTATTGAAACAACCTAATTTATCCATGAACCTTGCTAACTCAAGTCAAGGATGGTGATTTTGTTGGAATTATGAACAGAGAATAAGTTGGAGAAACTATCATTCACATTTAAAGTCCCATTCAAATGTTGTTTTGGAGAATAGACATATGAGAGTCGGAATTGTACCACGAACGGATAGAATAGAATTATCCAGAGAAAATAATGAAAACACCCATGCGAATGTCTGGGAATAGGAATCTTTTGAATCAGCAACATTTCTATATGGAAAGAGAAGGGATGACTTCTATATTCTTAATATGAAGCACATGTAAAGGTATTAAAGAGCATGCATGAATTGTAGTCTAGTTAGTTTAATTTATGAATACAAACGAGGATTCTACATGAAAACTGAAACAATACCTTCAGCAATAGTTGCTACATCGACTGGATTATCACTTATGTCCAGCTCCTTTAAATTACCAAAACCACCTAATTTATCCACAAACATTGCTAACTCAAGTCAAGGATGGTGATTTTGTATGGAATTATGAATAGAGAATAAGCTGGAGAAACTATCATTCACATGTGAAGTCCCATTCAAATGTTGTTTTGAAGCATAGACACCGAGAGTCGGAATTGTACCATGAACGGGTAAAATAGAATTATCTAGAGTAAATAATGAAAGCACCCACACATATGCCTTGGGATAGGAATCTTTTGAATCAGTAACATTTCTATATGGAAAGAGAAGGGGGTTGCAATATATGACTTCTTTATTCTTAATATGAAGCACACGTATAGGTATTAAAGAGCCTGCCTACATGACTCACAAGCTAGTTAGTTTAACTTACGAATAAAAATGAGGTTCCTACATGAAAACTGAAACAGTACCTTCAGCAATAGCCACTACATCAACTGCGTTATCACTTATGTCCAGCTCCATTAAATTGCTAAAACCACCTAATTTATCCATAAACAATGTTAACTCATGTCAAGGATGGCGACTTTGTACTGAATTATAAGCAGAGAATAAGTCGAAGAAATTTACCATTCACATGTAAAGTCCCACTCAAATTACTGCTTTCGAGGAGCAAATGCTGGAGAGATGGAATTGTACCAAGAATGGATAGAATAGAATGATCTAGAAAGTTATAGCTCAAGTCAAGCACCTCTAGTTTGCTCAGCCTTGAAGATAGCAGGTTTGGTTCTGCAAACAAACAATAAAGAGCAGTAAAAGCTGCAGAAATCTATTCAAGGACACGTGGAAATAGATATTGCCATTTCAAGGGGAAATATGTCGTAGACTTGTGAATAAATGATGATGTGGACATAATCATCTATGATGCAGGAAGTGAGTAAGAACCTGGATGTGATTAACTTATGAGTTCATTAGATAATGAGTATCTTTTTTTTATAGGAAATGGATGAACGGCGAATTTATACCTTTTGGTGCAATCCACCCTCCTAAATAGTTGTCTTGCAAGTCAAGGCTCTTGAGTTCTTCAAAGGGAAGAAGTAGAGAAGCATTTAGGTACCAAGTTTTGGAGCCGAAACGGTTATGTCTCAAATTGGAGAGCATTAGCTGTGTGACTCATCCTGTGGTGGCGTTGCACTTAACACGTGCCCAGCTGCAACAGTTGAAATATGATCCCCCAGCATCCACCCAATATGTCAGGTCCAATGTGGCATTGAGCGCTAAGAGGGCAACCCTTTCTTGCTCCCGACACCCACGAGAGCCACATAAACATGCGATACCCCAAACCACCACAAACACCCATAGTGCTTCCTTTTTCATGACTGCAGATTCGAGTGACCAAACTTTATATGGATCGCACTCTGGAGTTAACATCTTTTTTGCAAGTTAGAGCAATTTTATAGGAGTTCAGCGGCGCCTGTGCTTGAGTGTGAAACTTGTGGTCATGGCCAAAGTCTTGGTCATAATTTTTCCACATTGGCGGAGAATTTTCCGAAAGTCTCTATTGGCATAATTTTTCCACGCGGTTAGTCTAGCCTAGCCTAGTCAACCGTTGTCATTTATATGACTAATTCAATCTCTATCCAAAGTAAAGCACAAGCCTTGTGATTTACTTGGAACTTTCGGCAAAAAGTGATCTTGACTAGAGGCATCTCAAAAGTAGACATGTTGTAAAAGTAACGCGAAAATTGACAAGATCTTGCTATTAAAACAACGCAAAAACATTGAAGAAATAGATGGGGAACAACAAAGATACCAAATATTTATGTGATTCGGTCCGAATATTGATACCTACCCCATGGGAGAGACGGCGATAAATAATTCATTGTAATAAGAGAATTGGAGTTATAATCGCTTACACGCTTGGGTATTTCCCACACCTAGATTAAGACCAAACTCAAAAGTGTTTACAAATAAACAAATTAATTAGATGTAAAGCTCACGGTGCAAATCACTGCGTGTTTAAGCCTATAGCAAAACCCTTTGGACAGCTAATTCAAGAGCGTCCGTACGTTCTTTCTTTTGTTCTTTGTGCGGTGGCTCAATTTCAAAAGGAACCCCTATTTGGCTTCTTTAGTAAAGGAAACCCAAGAAAGCAAAACCTTGCTTTTAATTTATGTTCTTTTCTCTAACCACTTCCTAAACTCACGCGCTTTCTTTTGTATAACCAATAAGAAAATCCTAAGTAGGCGATTAAAGTCCACGGAAAATTTGACCACAAGGGTTCATTGCATTTGCCAATCCTCTCGTGTGAGCTATCACCGAGAACAAAATCTGAATGATACTCATAATCGATATTTGCTTGATCCACTGATGATGGCCCTACATCTACATAAGCAACAATTTGGCTGTCCTTTGAACCACACAGAATGAAAGGTTGAGAAGATTCCATTTTATTCTCTCCATTTGTATCTCCGAACGTCGATACTGGATGCAAACCATCCTGTAAAAAAATTTAACTAACCCAGATCAACACAAGTGAGAGACTGAGATCAGCTGATCCACAAGAAGTCTTCTCAAAGGGAAGAATTGCTGCTGCTCCGATTGAAGCCACCGCCGCCGTCGGTGCCGCCGCCGCCGCTGTTTCTCCTCGAATTCGATCTCCTTTTGCCTCCAGCCATGTTCGAGCTCGCGAATCAACTTCGATTGAATTGTCTGACCTAATTGATTGATCGATCAAGATCGATTTGGGGGCGACGGCGAGAGAAAGGGATCACCTCCTCCTGTGTGGGGTTTCCTTGCCTTGGGGGAAGCGATCGCATCTGGACCGTTGGCGATTCACCGTGGGCCTCAAGGGGACTTGTGGACGGCTATGATGCGGTGGCAGGAGCTTGGGGATATCATATTCTGCTACGCAAACGGCTGCGGCGGGGGCTCTTTCTCTTTGGGAATATGCGAGAATCGATGCCATCGGCCCATCAGCCTGGTCTTTTGGGATTGTCTTGGACAACTAGTCTAGCTGGGCGGAATTCGACCTGGATTTTTTTTTTTTTTGGACGGAAAAAGACTATTTGCTCATTAAGTAGGGAAAGTAGTACAACCCGCAAGTAGGGCTTCATTACAGATCAGATCTAACATCGAAGGAACAGGTGACGAGGCCCAAGTTGGAGGAAGGGAACCTCGACCGTGGGCTTTCGCATTGGCCCGGTCGGGCCGGGGCATTTGCCGATCTTCTCGCAATGAGTCACCTTCAGTTCGAAAAAGAGGGCAAGATGTCTCGCGCATTTGGCGAGAAGAGCACGGCGGTCCACGGTGGGAGACGCTCGCGATGCATTATTTCAACCAAAATTAGGCGATCGGTTTCAATGATCGTGTCGAATGATGCTTCCCTTGTTGAAGAAGGTCTTTCGGTGTATTTAAGAGAGCTTGAATCTCTGTTTCAAGGGCGGAAGATGCCGGAACGCTTTTGGTGAAACCACCGAGCAACCGCCCGTGTGGTCCCAATAGATACCGGAGATCGCACCCGGGTTTTTCGCAATGGGAAAGGCACCATCTATATTGACCTTCATCATACCCCGTACCGGTGGGATCCGGGTAGTGTTAGGGTTCGGCGAATTCTTTCCGTCTTTCGTTGTTGCTTCAAGTGGTGATTCGAACCGTAATTTGCAGGTGAGTGAGCGCTAGAGCCGATTCCACAAACGGTCCGGGTGCGTGAAGTGGTGGCGAAAGATAACATGGTTTCGGGTCTTCCGCATTTGCCATAAAAGAGCTGCTATAGTCTCAAACTCGGTACGTTTCCATGCTTTGTTGTAATAGTTACCAAGCCAAGCGTCAATGCGATCATTTGCAAAAGCTGTGGATCGTGATTTGTACATTAGGATGATTCCAAATCTGTTGTGTCCAAGGGCACTGCAGAAATAAATGTTCTGTTGTTTCGGGGGAGCGGGTAGAATAGAGAACACAAAATGGATTAGTGGTGATTTGACGACGGAACAGATTGTGCTTTGTAGGAACTGCATTGTGGCTGATAGACCAAAGAAAGATGCGAATTTTAGGGGCCGTCTTGGTTTTCCAAATTTGCTTCCATAGGTGACTGGGGGTAATATAAGATGAGGATGGGCGAGAATCTGTCTGTTTAGCCTCTAATTTCTGTATGAAGTGATACGCACTCTTCACTGTGTATTGTCCATCTAAAGTTTCTGTCCATACAATTTTATCTTCAGTAGATGCTGGCCATAATCTAATTGCCAGAACTTCTCTCACTATGTGCTCATCAAATGTATGTTTGAGAAGTTGGGTATTCCATTCATTTTGTACTGTGTTGATGTAGGCTGCAACTGTTCTTGGTTCGTCCCTATTAGGAGGTCCACATAATGTTCCCATAGGTAACCATTTGTCTTGTCTCACATTGATTCTCTGGCCATTGCCGACTGACCAACTCAGCTTAGGAATAATTGAATTTCGGCCCGAGAAGACTTCGCAAACCCCAAGAGGGTCGGGATCCCCGTTCCGCATGCCAAAAATCAGTAGATGGAAAATATAAGGCTTTGAATAGATTGCACCACAAAGATTCAGGATTTTGAAAAAGTCTCCATGCCTCGCTTTCCCTAAGGGCTTTATTAAAAGATAATAAGTCTCGAAAGCCAACCCCCCGTACTTTTCCCCGTCTTTTAGAATATCCCAAAGACTTCCAAAGTGAATTCCAGACTTAGTGCTAGAGTGTTGCCACCAAAACTTAGCCATCTTTTGTTCAACAGACTTACATATAGAGACAGGAATCTTAAATATTGACATTGCGTACTGCGGTAAAGCTTGAATCATAGCTTTTAACAGAATCTCCTTCCCTCCTTTAGAAATCAACTGTTCTTTCCACCCAGCCAATTTAGCATTCACCCTTGTGTGGATCCAAGCAAACATATCTCTCTTTGAGGACCCCCAATCTGAGGGAATACCTAGATATTTTCTAGTTTTATCAAGGATAGGCACTCTTAGTACTCTGGCCATATTTAACTTGAGGGACATAGGATAGTTTTTTCTAGCAAACAGGCCTGATTTATTTTTGTTTATCTGCTGTCCTGTTGCAATACAATACTGGTTTAAAAGGCTCGCCAAATTTTGACATTCTATCGTTTTACCATCTAGAAAAAATATCGCATCATCGGCAAAGAATAAATGGAATAAAACAGGACAGCTTTTGTTAAATTTCAGACCTCGGAGATGACCCATATTTATAGCATTCGGAATAAGAGTTGATAACATATTAGCCACAAGTATGAAGAGGTAGGGTGAAAGAGGATCTCCCTGCCTAATTCCCCTGGTTGGTGTAAAGTAAGGTAGATCTTTGCCATTGATTTTGACACTGAGTGAGGTAGTTTTAACACATTGCATCAGCCAAACCACCCATCGATCATTAAACCCAATCGCGCATATAGTCCTCCAAGAAGTCCCACTCAACCCGATCATAAGCTTTCGCATATCCAGTTTTTAGGATTGCCTGAAATTTCTTCTTTCTCCGTCGAATTCTAAATTGATGTAAGACCTCTTGAACTATTAGAATGTTATCCCGTATCTGTCCGCTCGACACAAATGCACTCGTTCTCGTGGCAATCAAATCTGGTAGACAGCATTTTAATCGATTTGCTAGGACTTTGGAAATAATTTTGTATAGAAAATTACATAAACTGATGGGGCGAAATTGATCTAACCTCTCTGGATTCGGTACTTTGGGAATCAGACATATAGAAGTTCTGTTTATAGCAGCAGGCAACACTCCAGTAGTTAAAAAATTATGCACTGTAGTAAACACATCATCCTGTAGAATGTCCCAATGACTATAGTAAAAGAGGCCATTAAAACCATCAGGTCCTGGAGCTTTTGTTGCTCCCAACTGGAAAGTAGCTAGCTGTACTTCCTCTCTTGTGACTTCCGCGTTAAATGATTGTTCATTTCATTTGTCACAATCTTTGGACATTGCGTAAAGTAGGGCTATAGTCTCTATGACCACCGTAGTGTAAAGGTTCTGAAAAAAAAAACAGTTGGTCATGTGCTTCACCTGTTCTGGGTCCCGAATCCACTCCTCGTTTATATCTTTAAGCATGCTGATTCTGTTTCTCTTCCGTCTTTGAATCGTAGTAGCGTGAAAAAATTTTGTGTTTCGATCCCCCCTCAACCAGTTGATGCGAGATCGCATTGCCCAGTAGTGTTCCTCCTGTATCCATATTTTCTGAATCTGTTCCTGCAGCGATTTAACCCGATTGTTATTATGACTGCTAGCAGGTTGATTGATGTGATACTGGAGCTGCTGCTTTAAGAGATCTATTTGATGATGAGCAGCAGTAAACTTCTTTCTACTCCAATTTGCCAAAGCTGTAGTTGTCATCGTAATTTTTGGAGATGCTAAATGGATGATTTAAGGCTGTTGACCATACATCCGATACCACCCTGTGACATTCATCATCTTGAAGCCAAAAAGACTCGAAGGTAAACCTCGTTTGTCTCCTTTTTTATTTGACTTCTGTATTTAAAAGAAGTGGACAATGGTCGGAGCCTATAGCAGGTAAAGCATAAACTTCAGCTTCCGGATAGTTTAATCGCCATTCCATTGTACACACAGCCCTATCTATTCGCTCCTTTACAGCTTCCTCACCATTTCTATTGTTCACCCATGTGTAGGTACAACCCTTGGTTTCAAGGTCCATCAAGGCACAGTGGTCTAATAAATCTCTAAAAGATTGCAACCGATATTGCTGAGGTAAGCGTTTTCCAACTTTCTCCCAGTGATTCAAAGTTTCATTAAAGTCGCCAATGCACATCCAAGGTAGGGTATGTAGATGGCTGAGTTGACGCAAAGTTGTCCATAGTTGTTGCCTCTGTTGAAATACTGCTGGAGCATGCAGAAAAGTAATACCCATGGTTTTCCTTTTAAGAACATCTGAGCAGATGGTATCAATATGATGCTGGTCATGAGAGTGGATAGTTAGATTAACCTGATCATTCCAAAAATAACCAAACCTCCAGCCAAACCTAGGGGATTGATCATAAAAATGTTTTCATAATGAAGATTTCTCTCGTAAACGCTTGATGATCGGTTCCTGGTTTTTGGATTCCATCAAAAAAATAATATCGGGCCGTTCATGAACCACTAGGTCCTTAAGAGCTTGAATTGTCAGGGGGTTGCCCAGCCCCTGACAATTCCAACTTATAATTTTCATTGTTCCGGCGGTGGCTGTTTTGGGCAAGCCACCACAGCCCTTGTGTCTACCCCTTCAGCTACAAAGATTGGGGTATCCATAAGGAGTGAATCATCCAGAGGTACTTGAGCATTAGAGAGAATCCCATAAGGGTTGTAACGCTTTGATTTTTTATGGGGACTGGCCTTAACCACCATTCTGGGGTTTTTAATTTTCTTGCTGTTCACCACAGGTTCTGTCAATATCGGTTCGGTAACAGAAGAAATTTGCAGGGTAGGTAAGGGACTGCAATGAGGGTTCTTGGTGGTATGAAGCTCCTCAGATGATGGAGTTTGAGCCTTTGTACTTGAAGGTGCTGCAGGAAGTAATAAAGGGGATTGCAATGGAGTTTCTGGTATAATTTCTTCAACTTCATCCTGATCTGATTGTTTCTCATAGAAAGCTTTCCAGAATGGACTATGCTCTTTGACCTCGGCCCTCAGCCAGGGGCCATAGGATAGCTTGTCTTTCCCTTCCGTCTTAACCTCATCAAAGGGAATATTTGGACATTGTGTTGCATAATGGCCCAATATACCACATGAATAGCAATAATTAGATAGGCGCTCATATTTGAAATCAATCCATATATTCTGTCCCTCCAATCTGAGTAGCTTGCCAGATTTCAATGGTTCATTAAGATTAATATTCACTCGTACCCGCCCTGTTTTAACAGCAAAGTTCTCTTTTGTTGCTAAGCTCACTTCCTGAACCTGGCCAAGATGTCTAGCAACCTTGGCAAACATACTTGCTGTGCATCTTTCCAGAGGGAGTCCTAAGATTTGCACCCAGAAGTCGCATGTGGTGAAATCATAGCAGTGAAGAGGCGTATTAGGAAGCCAAGGTTTTAGTATCAGAAGATGGTGCCCAAACAGCCAATGGCCACTATGTAAGATTCTTTGACGTTCAGTATCAGAATTAAATTTAAAGACATACCGACCTTCTTCGGGTTGAGAAATTTGCACACGGTCATTGCGCCAGACTCTTGTTAATGTACTCTGCAAAGCTTGAAAATTAACTGATGGGTCTGAGAGAATTTTACCCACTAAGGTTGCCTTGCACTCTTGCAGCGTTTCCGGCGGTATTTCATCATCCCAGACATCCACATCTTCTTCCGACCAGAGTCGGCCAAGTCGATTACATAGGGCAGCAAGGCGAGCATCGTCCGAAGGGTGAGATGTAGTCATAACGGAAACTGTCTAGAGATGGCGGAGAAATCCACATGCAAAGCTCCGATGAAATGAAACAGAAGAAAACCCCATCACTTGACTGCCAGGGAAAGCGAGAAAAAGAAGAACATCCTCAAACCGGAGAATATGATTGAGAATTGTAAGAGAAAAGGAAAACTAGATTAGGAAGAGGGTTTAATCGAGAAGAAGGAAGATGAAATCGGGATAACCCAGAAAAAAACATATGAAAAACTCTGCATGTCGAGAGAGAGGACTCTACATTTCGAGAGAGGTTTTTCCTATGAATTCGACCTGGATTGTTTTTGCAATTTGATAGCGATCCTCTGAAACTCTTTGGCTTAGGCTATCGAAATCACGGCAGTTTGTGATGCATTTATATGTTAATGGGAATAACTGAGTCGATTTGCCCTCTGAAGTTACGGGACCCCAAATTTTCTTTAACAATATCTCTAGATACTTATACATTAATTAAAGAAGATGAGACAAGAGAATAGATTTTGCATATCCAATATGATTTATTCATCGATACATAAAAGATCTCTAAGTAGAAATATATATATATATATTACTGGAATGAAGTTGGATTGCATGCAAACTAGTTTTCCTAGATGCTTATTTCTTTTTATTGGAGATACCACAATGTTATAATTGGACGACAACTTCATTGGTTGCTTTATATAAGTTTGTCATGTTTGGGCTGAAGATGTCCTTGGGGGCCATCCTTCCTTTACATTTTGAAGATAATCGCATCATGATGCAAAACAATAAGAAAAATTCAAGTTCCCGTGGCAGCAAATTACACTTTTAATTTGGTTTGCTCTCCAATTTGCATTAGCCTCGTAGACTAGATGTGTAGCGGAAGATTCGGTGTGGAAGAGAGATTGTTTCGAGAAGGTGAACGAGGGACTGCATTTTTTGTTGGCAATTTGGTTGCAATATAGCTACCTACTTTGGCAATTTTGTTTGCTCTCTAGGTCACTAGATCGTGTGACTTTCAAGCTCAAAGGCCATGGGCATTCGTGCTGCCTTTGAGCTTGTGGCCATGCCCTTGAGTGCAACATTCAAGCTCTAACAGTTAACATGATAGAGGGATGGGGGAGAAAAATGTGGTGGGGTGGGCAGTTGTTTCTCTCTCTTTTTTTTTTTTTGGGTCTAAGGGTTTGTTTGTCTTTTCAACTGGGGTCTTTCTCTCAAAATGCATATTGTGCGTTCTCAAAAGTGGGGATGGTTTTTCCAAGGTTCTCTATATTTTTTCCTCCTTTTTTTGTGTGAAAAAAAGGGCATGATACCTTACTTATACATTATGTGATATAACAATTCTCTTTTACAAGTTAAACTTGCTTCTACATATTTCAGATAATCTATAAGGTTGATGTTATATGATGTGTAGCTATATCATAATCCTTCCTCTAGAGCTAAGCTCCTAGCATAATGTTATAATGTCATTCCGAGCATATAGGACTAGCAAGAGTAGTCATGAAAATGCAAGTTTGACCATGAATTTAACTATCCCATGAGACACTCCAGCATAAGTGAACCTTCATTGAAGTTAGAAATCGATGTCCTAACCAAATTGTGGATGAGCCATTAACCTATGACTCTGATGAACATGTAGTTCTTCATGTTATATTGTCAAGCAAGAGGAGTTTTATGTCTCAAATGATTTCCAAATGGACCGAGTGATATATAGAGAAGAAAATTTTCATTCGAAAAATGAAAGCAAATGTGATATGGCAAAAATAACAAAGGTGAGAAGAGACAGCTGCGTTTTTCTAGTATCATTTATTATCACTAGTAGCATGATCACCTAACCAAATAGAGATGAGCTAGCAACTACATAAAAACCACCTTCTCGAAAGAGCAAAGGATCACGCCATGTATTGTCTTCAAGGAAATTAGAAGAAGACCTTATTCAGTTGTGAAGGTGAAAACTTACATTAACGTAATGCTGATAAATAACAATAACAAATAACAGGAAAAAAAACCTAATCCTGCCATTACCCGGAAATGAGAAACGAGAGAACCTAAATTGTTTGGCCACTGGACAATTTTCGAAAACCATCCTGCATAAAATAGTAGCAGGTGATGAACAAGCTCCAACATGTGGTGATAACCAGTTCCACATAATGAAACCATCCTTGCCGCCATTGGGGGTTGATGAACAGAACAATTGGAATTACCAGTAAAACCATCGTGTATGACACTCCGAAGCTGATGTAGAATGTCTCTCCGTCTATGAAACCATCTTCTTTAGCTTTCGTGCATGATTTTGTTGCTGAGCAATTAATGTTAATGGTTGTCGAACAGTCATTACTCAATGGCAGTCCACACAAAAGATGGTTTCCATAATAACTGCTTTCAATAAATGACCCAAACTGATTTTTGTTTGGTATGGCTCCCTGAGAAGTTGTTGTAAGACACATTGAAGACTTCTAGGGAAATCAACTGAGTAAGCTCTTCAGGGATAGAACCAATCAAGTTGTTGTAGGAAAGATCAATGCTCTCTATCTTTGTGAGGTTCGACAATGACATTGGTATATGTCCTGTAAGCTTGTTATGCGACAGATTCATCATAAGCATGTCCTGTGAGATTGCAATCTCTGGTGGGATCTCCCCGCTGAAATTGTTGTAAGAAAAATCTAGTCCTATCATGTTAAGGAGTGCGTAGCCTTTAAAGCATCAAACCATCTTTTTGTTGTGAACCCAACAATATGTGGAACTTCCCGTACTTCGTTTACTAGCATTTTATTGTGGTAGAACAAGGTATAGTCGGACCAGAGCTGGCTTCTAATTGTCCTCACATAAGACCAAGGTGACAATACATCACCAACCCCTTCGAGACTTGATGAATTAACCTTATCGGCATATCTTGTAGAGGAGAAATTCATGGGTCCCAAGCAAATAGGTAATGGACCAAACAGATTGTTTTCAGAAAGACCGATCATACTTAAGCTTTTCAATCTACACAATTGCTTGGGAAATGTTCCATAGAAGCTATTACCTCTCAGTAAAAGAATGCTTAATTGAGAAAGGTTACCTAGCCAATATGGTATGCTTCCGAGAAACTCATTTTCACTCAAATCCAAGGTCACCAAATCGGAGCTGTTAGGGAGCAGATGCACGATTGAACCATTCAATTTGTTCCCATTCAAATGGATATGTCTCAACTTCGGTGCCATGAAAGATGATGCTAATGAACCAGAGAGATTGTTGTCGGACAAAGCCAAATACTCGAGCTCAGGAAGATTAAAGAATCCTTGAGGGATGAGGCCATTTAATTGATTTTTTGACAAGTCAAGGAGCATAAGCGATGACATGTTTGCAATCACTCTGGGAAGCTTACCAATGAAAAAGTTGTTGCTAACATCCAATAGGAAGATTTACGAGTGATGAAAGAAAAGAGAGATCTCCAGTGAACATGTTGTGCTCTAACCGTAGGTGCATCCAATATTGGTTCATGGTGTCGTCGGAAAACACGATTTCTCCTTGCAAGTTGTTATATGCTACGTTGAGGCTAGACAATGATGAGTTGCTATCGAGTAATTGGATAGGTAGTCCCCCGGAGAAATAGTTGTGGGAAAGGTCTAAGACTGATAGGGATTTTATAGTACCCAGTTCAGATGGAATATTCCCTTCCAAACTATTGGCTGATAGATCAAGGTGGTACAGATTTGTGAAATTTATACAAAATTCAGTCGTGAGCTCTCCTCTCATGTCATTGTTGGACATGTCCATCACCGAAAGAGTACGAGGGGTCATCTGTGGAACCTCAAGTGTCGCAAATAAGTTATTTGCCATAAGAAGGTTTTCCAACTTAGTGTTGTTTTCCAACAACCAAGCTGGAAAGGGACCCGGAATGTCATTTGAGGAGAGATCAATGGTTCTCAAGTCATATTGATGATTGAGAAAGCCAAGAGAAGTCACTTTGAATCCTTTCAATAGACTATTTGACATACTAAAAAATTTCAATTGGAACCTCGGGATCGAAGGCGAAACTTTGGAATCAATTGTTAGTTTGTTGTCATCAAGCAAGAGGACCTTAAGTCTTGAATAGTTTGCAAGTGGGCTAAGTGATGAGGGGATATCAAAATAATTACCCGAAATGGAAAGCAATTCGAGTGAGGTAAGACTAGTGAGGGGAGATGAGGCGATGTTATCTATGAATTCATTGTCTTCAAGAAATAGAACTCGGATAGATGTCATGTTTCGCCAGCATGTAGGAAGCCCGCCGGTAATTCTATTAATGCTAAGATCCAGCTCTTCTAGTTTTATGAGGTTACACAAGCCTGTTATTGATATCACAAGTCAATTCAATTACAATGGTAGATATCGGAACATATAACAAGGACACACACACATGAAGGATTCATTTTATGTTCAAGTTTTACACGGAGAGATCAGCACTTACTCTGATGTGATAGTTTGTCACTAAGACCGGTGCTGTATGAGGACAACAATCTAAGAGATGTCAAAGGACCAAGGCTGGAAAGGATTCCCATGGTTGTGTTTAATGAAGAATAATCCAAGATGAGATGTTCCAACTTACTGAAGTTATGGAAATCTTCCGAGAAAACAAACAATTATTGAACATCAGATTTCCTTACATAGACATAATCAAGAAATGGCATAGAAATATCATGAGTGAATGGAATATTTTAATAAAAACTTAGGCTTTGTTTGTTTTGCGGAAAATATGACGTTTCCGGAAAATGTTTTCCAAGAAGTCATTTTTTTAGAAAAATGACAATATTTTTTTATGTTAGGCTGAAATCTGAAAATTAACTAGAAAATATTTTCCATCATTTAGTATGGAAAATCTGATTTGATTTTCATTTGTGTACTTCTTTCAATAATATTTTATTTTTATTCTAAAAAAAGAATTTTTAATTATTTTTTCTTTTTCTTTTTTTTTTTTTCCTTCTTGTTTGGTTGATCACCAACCACAGGTGACGTCAAGATTGCCCGAGGCAGATGAGCTCGAGCCTTGTTAGATTGGTGAAGCCTCGGCCTTTGGCGAGCTTGTCCTTCGCCTGTGATCAGTCGCCGGCAATGGTCATAGTTGGCGATCTAATGAGGAAGAAGGAAAAATAATAAGAAGGAAAGAAAGAAAGAAAGAAAGAAATTAAATATTTGATTTTTTAAAAATGAAAAAAAAAAAAAAATAATTAAAAAGAGTGCATGGAGGAAAATAGGTTTAGGTGAAAGAAAGAGAATGGAAAATGATTTCCTCATTTTCCCCACTTTTGAAAATGCTTTTTCCATTGTAGGAAAATATTTTCCTTTACTTACTTATTTTTTGTAACCTAAATGCTAGAAAATCTGTAAAACATTTTCTTGAAAATTGTTTTCCGCAAAATGAACGGAGCGTTATTATGAGCATACATTTACTAATGGGTTTGACTAACCTTGAGTAGTAATCGTTCCTTCTACTGTATTTTCCTGGAGAGAAAGGATCCTGAGGGATGACAGTGCCCCTAATGCTCGCACGATGATCCCCACATCCTTCAAGTGGACACGATCCAGGTAGAGTTTCTCTAAGTGGCTCAAGTTTTTTATGCCTACCAATAAAATTCCAAGAAAATAACTTGCTTGGCAATAAAGTTGTGAAAGCACCCATGCGGATGCTTCACGACAGGAACCTTTTGAATCATGCAACATTTCTATATGGAAAGAGAAGGGGGTCCTAATTTATGACTTCTATATTGTCAATATGCCGCACACATAAAGCTATGAAAGATATTGCACGAAAACTGAAACAATACCTTCAGCTGTAGCTGCTGCATTGATTGCATTACAACTTATGTCTAGCTCCTTTAAATTATTGAAACAACCTAATTTATGCATGAACCTTGCTAACTCAAGTTAAGGATTGTGATTTTGTCCAAAATTATGAACAGAGAATAAGTTGGAGAGACTATTATTCACATTTGAAGTCCAATTCAAATGTTGTTTTGGAGAATAGACACATGAGAGTCGGAATTGTACCGTTAACAGGTTGAATAGAATTATCTAGAGAAAATAATGAAAACACCCATGCAGATGTCTAGGAATAGGAATCTTTTGAATCAGCAACATTTCTATATGGAAAGAGAAACAATACCTTCAGCAGTAGCCGCTACCTCGACTGGATTATCACTTATGTCTAGCCCCTTTAAATTACTGAAACCACCTAATTTATCCACAAACATTGCTAACTCAAGTCAAGGATGGTGATTTTGTATGGAATTATGAGCAGAGAATAAGCTGGAGAAACTATCATTCACATGTGAAGTCCCATTCAAATGTTGTTTGGAAGCATAGACACCTGAGAGTCGGAATTGTACCGTGAACGGGTAAAATAGAATTATCTAGAGTAAATAATGAAAGCACCCACACATATGCCTTGGGATAGGAATCTTTTGAATTAGTAACAATTATGTATGGAAAGAGAAGGGGGTTGCAATATATGACTTATTTAGTCTCAATATGAAGCACACGTATAGGTATTAAAGAGCATGCCTACATGACTCACAAGCTAGTTAGTTTAATTTACGAATAAAAATGAGGTTCCTACATAAAAAGTGAAACAATACCTTCAGCAATAGCCACTGCATCAATTGCGTTACCACTTATGTCTAGCTCCATTAAATTGCTAAAACCACCTAGTTTATCCATAAACAATGTTAACTCATGTCAAAAATGGCGACTTTGTACTGAATTATAAGCAAAGAATAAGTTGGAGAAATTTACCATTCACATGTAAAGTCCCATTCAAATTATTGCATCCAAGGAACAGATGCTGGAGAGATGGAATTGCACCAAGTATGGATAGAATAGAATGATCCAGAAAGTTATAGCTGGAGTCAAGCACCTCTAGTTTGCTCAGCCTTGACGATAGTAGGTTTGGTTATGCAAACAAACAATAAAAAGCAATAAAAGCCATAGAAATCTATTCAAGGACACATGCAAATAGATATTGCCCTTTCAAGGGATATGTCCCCCTGCGAATAGGTTGAATAGAATTATCTAGAGAAAATAATGAAAACACCC
Source organism: Eucalyptus sideroxylon x Eucalyptus melliodora (assembly GCA_016097485.1). NCBI lineage: Eukaryota > Viridiplantae > Streptophyta > Magnoliopsida > Myrtales > Myrtaceae > Eucalyptus > Eucalyptus sideroxylon x Eucalyptus melliodora. The sequence continues at coordinate 73,512,471 of CM027826.1, read as the reverse complement.
ACACGGATGTCTAGGAATAGGAATCTTTTGAATCAGCAACATTTATATATGGAAAAGAGAAGGGATGACTTCTATATTCTTAATATGAAGCACATGTAAAGGTATTAAAGAGCATGCATGAATCGTAGTCTAGTTAGTTTAATTTATCAATACAAGCGATGATTCTACATGAAAATTGAAACAATACCTTCAACAATAGCTACTACACCGACTTGATTATCACCTATGTTTAGCTCCTTTAAATTATTGAAACCACCTAATTTATCCACAAACATTGCTAACTCAAGTCAAGGATGGTGATTTTGTATGGAATTATGAACAGAGAATAAGCTGGAGAAACTATCTTTCACATGTGAAGTCCCATTCAAATGTTGTTTTGAAGCATAGCCACCTGAGAGTTGAAATTGTACCATGAATGGGTAAAATAGAATTATCTAGAGTAAATGATGAAAGCACCCACACATATGCCTTGGGATAGGAATCTTTTGAATCAGTAACATGTCTATATGGAAGGAGAAGGGGGTTGCAATATATGACTTCTTTAGTCTTAATATGAAGCACACATATAGGTATTAAAGAGCTTGCCTACATGACTCACAAGCTAGTTAGTTTAATTTACGAATAAAAATGAGGTTCCTAAATGAAAACTAAAACAGTACCTTCAGCAATAGCCACTACATCAACTACGTTATTACTTATGTCCAGCTCCATTAAATTGCTAAAATTACCTAATTTATCCATAAACAATGTTAACTCATGTAAAAAATGGCGACTTTGTATTGAATTATAAGCAGAGAATAAGTCGGAGAAATTTACCATTCACATGTAAAGTCCCACTCAAATTACTGCCTATGAGGAACATATGCTGGAGAGATGGAATTGTACCGAGAATGGATAGAATAGAATGATCTAGAAAGTTATGGCTCAAGTCAAGCACCTCTAGTTTGCTCAGCCTTGAAGATAGCAGGTTTGGTTTTGCAAACAAACAATAAAAAGCAGTAAAAGCCGCATAAATCTATTCAAGGACACGTGCAAATAGATATTGCCATTTCAAGGGAAATATGTCATAGACTCGTGAATAAATGATGACGTGGACATAATCATCTATGATGCAGGAAGTGAGTAAGAACTGGATGTGATTAACTTATGAGTTCATTAGATAATGAGTATCTCTTTTTTTTTTTTTTTTTTTATAGGAAATGGACGAACGGTGAATTTATACCTTCTGGTGCAATCCACCCTCCTAAATAGTTGGAGGACAAGTCAAGGCTCTTGAGTTCTTCAAAGGGAAGAAGTAGAGAAGCATTTAGGTACCAAGTTTTGGAGCCGAAACGGTCATATCTCGAATGGGGGAGCCTTAGCTGAGTGACTCGTCCCGTGGTGGGGTTGCACTTAACACACGCCCAGCTACAACAGTTGAAATATGATTCCTCGGCATCCATCCAATATGTCAGGTTTAATGTGGCATTGAGCGCTAAGAGGGCAACCCTTTCTTGCTCCCGACACCCACGAGAGCCACATAAACATGCGATACCCCAAACCACCACAAACACCCACAATGCTTCCTTTTTCATGACTGTAGATTCGAGTGACCAAACTTTATATGGATCGCACTGGAGTTAACATCTTTTTTGCAAGTTAGAGCAATTTTATAGGAGTTCAACGGTGCCTGTGCTTGAGTGTGAAACTTGTGGTCATGGCCAAAGTCTTGGTCATCTTTAAAGATGAATGTAGCTCAGCCACTTTTGGTGACAAGGTTATTTAGTGTGCCAGGCAGGGAATGTACGTTACGCAATGGCCAGATTTCATTGACGGAGAATTTTCTGAAAGTATCTATTGGCATAATTTTTCCACGCGGTTAGTCTAACCTAGCATAGTCAACCGTTTTCATTTATATGACTAATTCAATCTCTATCCAAAGTAAAGCACAAGCCTTGTGATTTACTTGGAACTTTCGGCAAAAAGTGATCTTGACTAGAGGCATCTCAAAAGTAGACATGTTGTAAAAGTAACACGAAAATTGACAAGATCTTGCTATTAAAACAACGCAAAAACATTGAAGAAATAGACGGGGAACAACAAAGATACCAAATATTTATGTGATTCGGTCCGAATATTAGGTACCTACCCCATGGGAGAGCCGGCCATAAATAATTCACTGTAATTGGAGAATTGGAGTTATAATCGCTTACACACTGGGGTATTTCCGACACCTAGATTAAGACTAAACTCAAAAGTGTTTACAAATAAACAAATTAATTAGATGTAAAGCTCACGGTGCAAATCACTACGTGTTTAAGCCTATAGCAAAACCCTTTGGACAGCTAATTCAAGAGCGTCCGTACGTTCTTTCTTTTGTTCTTTGTGTGGTGGCTCAATTTCAAAAGGAACCCCCTATTTGGCTTCTTTAGTAAAGGAAACCCAAGAAAGCAAAACCTTGCTTTTAATTTATTTTCTTTTCTCTAACCACTTCCTGAATCCACTCGCTTTCTTTTGTACAACCCATAAGAAAATCCCAAGTAGGCAATTAAGGTCCATGGAAAATTTGACTGTAAGAGTTCATTGTATTTGCTACTGGGCCCTTGGCAGCTGTCAACAAAAAAATTCTCCATCAATGTTTAACGAGCCGGAGTCTAGACGCGCAAACCTCGCAAATTGAATTTGTATCTTTTTCTTACCCAACGTTCGAGCAATATCCTTTCAAATCTTTTACATTGAAGGTCTAGATGTTAGCGTGAATACACCAACCAATAAAAGAAACTCTCCAATATATACGCCATTCACGGAAAGATTTTTTGGATTTCTTTCTTATCCAATTTGGGTTCATCAAGTGAGGTTCACTTGGAAAATGCCCTCCATTAGTGCGAGATCAATGCATATGAGCCATTAGATCTTGTGCATCTCACATTGTCTCATAAAATTCATCGGTGAAAATGCATTAGGCTCACATAATCGTAGCCCTTCGGGATTGGTGTAATTGATTGGAGCGCTTAGCAATTTCTAGCTCGAGAATTCGGGAATCACCCATTGATCCCACTATTTTCATGCAAACTGGCCTTCTGCACAAATCAACTTTTTGTATTTAATCGGTCTATAGGACTTGCGGGGCATTTCGAAAAACTTTCAGTTAACCCAGTCTTCACGCTCCGAGCCATCAACTATAAAACAAAAGGCGTTAGTGCGAGATTTCTGCCCACTCCAAAAACAATTGTACGGAGCGTGTACGGGTCAAATGTGGTGAACTCGTGCGTGTCTACCCCTTGCTCTTACATTTGAGGAATGACAGGCAGACTTACTGTAGCTGTCATGGTCGATGCGTCTTTCCAAATTAAATATTTTATAGTACTTCCTTTATCTCCTAAAGAGTATAAAGTGGTTGATAAAAAAAAAGTGTACTTAAAGTGCAGATAAAGTGACTACCTTTGCATGACCCGTACATTTCGGGGCAGACGACTTTGGATTTTACACCATCATCTGTCAAGAGAAGAATCACACTTTCATCCCTAGTGGATGGCATGTCTGGACTCTTCTTCCCTACGACAATGTTGCTGTAAAATAAGCGGCCGACCCTTGGAGGATTCTGATTGACCAACTGTCAGATTAACTAACAAATCTCAACCGATGGATGACGACGATACATGAAATTTGTACCTTAGAAATTTCTGTAGCGGTACAATTTTACAAGTATAGGACGAATGTCAAGTTGCCAACCTGCATAAGATTGTATTTTTGACTCATTTGGACCAACTCCATTAAACGGGACATAGACTCAATAGCTATCGTCACCAGCCGACATTTCATAATCGGATCTCACAAGTTCTATGCACCTTTCCGCGTGTAGCACTTGGATTTTGTTTGACCAATCTCGATGTCAAGAGAAAAATCTACTCGGACATCGCATGATTGAATTGATACGTGTATGTAAGCTAGCTAAGAATCTAAGATGCCTTCAATTGAGCACCCTCTCTACTTGACAATTACTAGTTGTGATGCTGAAACAGCACTCATATGACAGCATCAAGCACTATCACTCGCAGTATCCACACGTCGAACGGAAGGATCAATTTACATCTAACTAGACCATATTGACTTCTTTTGTGATGATCTATAACTGCATCTCAAGTAAGACCAACTCACAATTGCAGAACTTTCATGCTAAATAACGGTAAAGGTGCAAATCGTACACATTTGCTTCATTAACGTAACACAAGACTCAGTATTTCCACAAATTACTGCTTTGACAAATTACCGCATTGACGCTTCCCGTGGAGATGGTAAAACAAGGCCAGGTTGTCCATATTGCTAATGCATCTTTCCAACACGCTACATTTTGAAAAGGTTATACCTAGGCATCGATTTGAAAAGGTTGTACCTTGGCATCGATCAAGCCTTCTTGGCCATACAATAAAGTGATCTGACCACTTAAACAGAAAGAAATCCTCCAATAGCTTATAACAAAGGGTGCATGAGCCAATGTCACTAGCTTCTATGTTCATATTACATAATACTGGTGTAACAACTTCCATTGAAGTTAAGACAGAATTAGAATAATTGTCACTAGGATATTCACATTCATAATCTTGACTGCAAAGTAGAATAACTTACTAAGCAGCTGCTTGCTGAGGTTGGGGACAGATATATCCTAACCAGTGGCACCCAATCCTCGAGATTTCGGGCGCCTGACAGCGGCCAAGGGGTTGACTATGCCCTGAGAATCCTTTCCCAAACCCATAACTTCAACAAATCCCATCTTTACCATCACTCTGGATCCAAACCCTTTGGTATGCCTTTCAAAAGCTTCGATACTTTGAGGCGTTCTTCTCACGGATGCTCCTCTGCCACTTTGCTTCGACTTAGCGCTTTGAGATTCTGACTCACTATTCCTTTCTGGTTCTTCGCCAGACTCAGGGAAGCTCATCACTAATCCAAGAGATTTAGGACGCTTAATCACTTCGATGGGCTCCGTGAGACCCGTGCCTCCCTTCCCCAACCCTTGGCCTTCTATGAATCCCATTTTCACCATCATTTTATACCCAAAGCCCCTAGTGTGTACCTCAAACGCACCAAAGCTCTCGGAAGTGACCAGGGTCACGTGCTCCTCACCATTTTCACTGGCCCCGGCTAGATTCATGGGGCTGATCTCTGTTGTTTCAGATGGCATTACGCCACTTGACACGAAAGACACGGGTTGACTGGCCAATGAAACCTTTCCACTGGAACGGTTGACTGAGTTTTTTAATGACTGCTTCTGCTAGATTTTTTAGCTTCTTGAGGTCTTACCGGATTTCGACCTCTGCTGGTCATCTTCGCATGTGGGACATCAATTACCGAGAAATCAGCATCATCATCGACAGGTCCAATAAGCTGTCATTAGCAATGCAACAATTGATTGTAGGATTCCAAGATATGCAAATAGACAACTGACCACACTTTGCGAAACACAGAAAAAGGAAGATTTAACAATTCTGAATGAAAACACAGCACTGATATGCATAAAGTTTCCACTAATCAGAGTTAATACCTTTTCCAGTATAAGTTTATCAGTTGAAGATGGCATGCATGTCTGTGGTGTTCGCACAACCGTTACAAATCTGGAAAAATAAGATGACAATTAGAATGTCAAAAGCTTAAAGCCTAGAAAGGGCAAAGATAGGGGAAACATAAGGCCCATTAACCTTTTCTTGCCCGATCCTTGGGAGCTACTTCGCAACTGATAAATTCTTGCCAGTTGTTGAACCTTATCACAAAAAGAAAAGTTGTTATCATTAAAAGGTACAGAGATAAACCAATGAGTGTAGAGCAAAGTCACAACTTTTCGATGCAAAATAAGAGATCAAGGATAAGCAGATCTATGAGAATTTCAAGTAGGATTATCAGAAAAATAAAACTTTCAATCGAACAAATACTGAATATGGTCATCATGGCACAAAATAATAGATACTTATAGCAGCAGTCTTATTAATGATTGATATACCCTAACACAGATCTCTTTTGCATGTGCTTGGATGTTCTGCATAAGTTAAACTAAGCATGTTATTATCTGCTTTATTACATGTCAATTTTGCAGGGATAAGATAAGCATGTTAAGGTACTTGACTATAATACATAGTAACATCACAATCAACCACAAAATCTCGAGTTTTTTCAGGTGTGAGCAATTGGTACTTTAACAATTGATTAGGGCAAAGAAAGATCATTCTCATTCTTATAGGGTCTTTCTATGAATGAGGCAGTACATCATCATGCAAGAGTGTTAGCAGGAATGGTGAAGGATTGGCAAGTAGTCGCACCCTTTAGTAAATAGAGAGAGAGATAAATGATAAAACATACCTGGGAAGAATCACGAGAATGCATAGGTTGAAAAGAATGTATGTCAACTCCATTGAGAACAATCTGCTCGAGCTTCTAAAAAAATGAAACCAAGAAGAGCATTGAGATTTGGTCCTAATAATCAATTCTAAATAACACACAAAGGATAATATACCCATCCCTATTTAAACAACATAGGAGCAGAAAGGCCAGATTGACTGTGACATTAAAAGCTCAAGCATTATAGGAAGAACAGGGACACAGGTTGAAGAACGTCACGCCTAACAAAGTTGACTTCTAATGATGCCATAGAACTTCATGCCAGCAAGATAATTTATACTACCATGATAAAGATTTTTGTTACTCAGTATAACCCCAGAAAGACCCCAAAAAGCACCAAAAAAAAAACAACAACAACAACAACAAAAAAACAAAAAACAAAAAACAAAAACAAAAAAAAAAAACAAAAAAAAAAAAAAAAAAACAAAAAAAAAAAAAAAAAAAAAAAAAAAAAAACAAAAGGAGCCTCTCAGAAGAACATGTACCCTCTCATTCATCCATTACCATCTCATATTTATGAAACCAGGTCTACAACTTCCATGCTTAAAAATCTGATAACAAAATAACAATTCAATGCACGAAGCATAAGAAAATTAAGAGAAGACATCATAGGATCAATGAAGCAGAAGTAACAGAGTTAAATTTGGCTCAAACAAACATGGAAAAATGAGAGGCACGTCCAAAAGATAATTATGCAATTGCTTGTTAATTGTACATCAAATTACAAGGACAATTTATAATTAAAGAGAAGAAGGAAGAATGCTTTTGCAACTTCCAGATACTTCCACCCTTACCTTATTTACACTCTCAAGGTCAACGCCCCTACGAATCATTCTGTCCCAACGTTTAGCAGGAATCAATTCTTTGTGATGTTTCTTCTTTTCACCTGTGCATCAATTGCATTTGAATTTTACCAAAAGAGCAAAAACTAAAGAAACATTATCCTATGAAGAGCCTTCAGACAATCTAAATTGTTCTTCATTCCCCAAGTAAGAGACAATAATTGCTCATTTTTTTCCCAAGACACAGAAGGGAAGCTCCATAAATTAATAAGTAAACGGTAAACTTCTGAAAGAGAGGTCCTTGTGTGCCTCAAACGTGTTTCTTCCTCAGGAGATCAAAAAAATAGAGACCCCTCCAATCGTGTCATCCAAACACACCGATCTCCTTAATTCTCCATTTTAGTAATTAATACTTGAGACTTAACTACTAGTTCATGGATCAAAATAAAAAGCCAAGATTCATTATTAATTGATTAATATTTTGATTTACTTTCAAATCCCAATTTATACCACTAAACCAGTTTTCCATTGAGCACGACTTTCTCATTCCCCCGCGGGACGGGGCAGGGTGGGGCGGGGCAGGGAGGGAGAGAGAGTTAAGTTAGATTAATGCATATACAAAGTTTACCAGGAAATCTTCTCGATCTTGTACTCTTCTGAGACCCCAATGACTGAGATTGGGGCACTCTTGTACCACGATTCTTCTTGGCTGAAAGAGTCCTCACATCTTTTACCAAGATAAAATCATCCACAGCTGATGACCAATTATCTCTCAAATTCCCAAGACCTTGATGTTTTGATTGACGCTTCCTCTGCATACCATACTCGATGGAAGCATCCTGGAGAGCAATTCCACCCAATTTTTTCATCGTTTCATCCAAATCACTACTAGAAGAATCGTCTGAATCATCTGACGAAGAAGAAACCTGCCGTAACAAATTTTTTGCATCTAAAAGAGAAACGCTCCCACCGATTCCTTCCAAATAATCTCGAGCAATTTCATCATCAACATCTGAACCACTATCAGACATGTCCTCGGAGTCATCACTTTCAAAAGAATCTGTCGCTCCATCCTGCTCAGCCGACTCCGACTCTGAGTCTTCCTCATCACCATATGGCGCAACATCATCCTCACCATCTTCCTCATCGGACATATCTTCAGTATATATTTTCAATCCCCCAGTTGATTCAAACCCAGAATTTTTCTTCGCGGATGTATCCTTTGACAAAAGCTGAGCACCCTTTTCAGCTGCTCCAGAGTCAAAGCTCTCACGATAATCCACTTCCTGCTCAGGCGATGACATGCCACTCTGTGACTCTTCTTGATTTTCCATTTTCCCTGATGATGCTTCGATTCCCGTTGGAGCTGCATCGTATTCATTACAATAACCCAATCCTCTGTGGGAGCTATCACCAAGAACAAATTCTGAATGATACTCATAACTGATATTTGCTCGATTTGGGGGCGGCGACGAGAGAAAGGGATCACCTCCTCCCGCGTGGGGTTCCTTGGGGGAAGCGGTCGCATCTGGACCGTTGGACATTCGCCGTGGGCCGCAAGGGGACTCGTGGATGGCTGTGATGCGGCGGCGGGAGCATGGGGGATATCATATTCCACTACGCAAACAGCTGCGGCGGGGTCTCTTACTCCCTAGGAATATGCGAGAATCGATGCCATCGGCCCATCAGCATGAGTGGTTTTTGGGATTGTCGTGGACAACTAGTCTAGCTGGGCGGAATTCGACTTTGATTGTTTTTGCAATTTGATAGGGATCCTCTGAAACTCTTTGGCTTAGACTACTGAAATCACGACGGTTTGTGATTTATTTATATGTTAATGGGATTAATTGAGTCGATTTGTCCTCTTAAGTTACGAGACCCCAATTTTCTTTAACAAAATCTCTAGATACTTAGACATTAATTAAAGAAGATGAGACAAGAGAATGACCACTGGATTTTTGCATATCTACTATGATTTATTCGTCGGTACATGATCTCTAAATAGAAACAGTTTCTTTGTTACCGGAATGAAGTTGGATTGCACGCAAACTAGCTTTCCTAGATGCTCATTTCTTTTTATTGGAAATACCATACTGTTATAATTGGACAACAACTTCACTGGTTGCTTTATATAAGTTTGTCATGTTTGGAGGCTGACGATGTCCTTGGGGACCATCCTTGCTTTACATTTTGAAGATAAGCGCATCATGATGCAAAATCATAAGAAAAATTCGAGTTCCGTGGCAACAAATTACACTTTTAATTTGGTTTGCTCTCCAATTTGCATTAGCCTCGTAGACTAGATGTGCAATGAAAGATTTAGTGTGGAAGAGAGATTGTTTTGAGAAGGTGAACGAGGGATTTTATTTTTTGTTGGCAATTTGGTTGCAATATAGCTACCTACTTTAGCAATTTAGTTTACTCTCTAGGTCGCTGGATCGCATGACTTTTGAGGTCAAAGGCCATGGGCATTTGAGCTACCTTTGAGCTTGTGGCCATGGCCTTGAGTGCGACGTTCAAGCTCTAATAGTTAAATCGATGTGGTGGTGTTAGGGAAATCCCTTGTGATGTTTTGAAGATGATAAAATAAATCAAAGGCTACTAACGTATTCAATGGTTAAGTAATAGACTATACAGATGATATAACATGTAAATGATATTATCAAGGTTTATATTTGGAAGAATCAGAAGACAGACTATTTGCTGAAGCTAAACTATGTCTAGACCTTAAAGCTAAATCTGTTCAGAAGTAGAATATGTTCAGACTCAGATTGTAAAATCTATTGCTCTCGACCTTACATCAAGAACGTGACAGAATGTAACATAAGCTCCAAAATATAACGGCTAGTGATTTGGTTTGGATTATACATCAAGATTGATTTGATTGATTCAATCTAATTGATTGACATTTGGATCTTGAAGACAAGAACTTTCTATACGAAGAAGTTCTACTTATGAAAACCAAGATTCTGCTTGTATGGGCAATCGGAATCAATTTGGGATTTTACTTTTGTCACTCAACAGCTACCAAATCTTCTAGATACAGATTTGTCCAATGGGTAGATTGGAAGATGATCATCTAGATACTATCCAATGGCTAGTTTGGAAGTGGAGGAGTATTTAAGGAGATCAAGGACCGATGAGCAAGTAAGAGACGGAGTGTAGAATTTATAATTCCAAAGTTTGAACGACCTTTGATCATACACTTGTCTCTTGTAAACTTAAACATTTGTGATCGTAAGAGAAATACCAAAAGAGTGATTTAATGAGATAGTGTAATCTACTACTAAGTATTTGCACTCAAAGTTGTAATCTCTTGTTGATTGCATAGTGAAATCCAGCCAGAAGGCTGTTAGCGTGGGAGAATAGAAGTAGGCTTGATCTAAGCCGAATCACTATAAATTATGTGTTTTTATTCTTTTCCCTAAATTCCTTTATTTTATTTCGCATTTATTTGCCAAGGTTTATTTTAAACACCTATTCACCCCCTAGGTGTCATACTAGCACTCACAGGTGGAAGATAGAGGGATGGGGGAGAAAAATGTGGTGGGGTGGGGGGTTGTTTCTCTCTTTTTATTTGGGTCTAAGGGTTTGTTTGTATTTCAACTGGGTCTTTCTCTCAAAATGCATATTGTGCATTCTCAAAAGTGGGGATGGTTTTTTCAAGGTTCTCTATATTTTTCCTTTTTTTTTTTTTGTGAAAAAAAGGCATGATACCTTACTTATACGTTATCTGATATAATAATTCTCTTTTGCACGTTAAACTTGCTTCTACATTTTTCAGGTAATCTATAAGGTCGATGTTATATGATGCGTAGCTTTGTCACAATCCCTCCTTTCAAGCTAAGCTCCTAACATACTGTTAGAATGTCATTCTGCGCAGATAGGACTAGCAAAAGTAGTCATGAAAATGCAAGTTTGACCATGAATTTAATTATCCCATGAGACACTCAAGCATAAGTGAACCTTCATTAAAGTTAGAAATCAATGTCCTAACCAAATTGCGAATGAGCCATTAACCTATGACTCTGATGAACATGTAGTCCTTCATCTTATATTGTCAAGCAAGAGGAGTTTTATGTCTCAAACGATTTCCAAATGGACCGAGTGATATAGAGAGATGAAAATTTTCATTCGGAAATGAAAGCAAATGTGCTATGGCTAAAATAACAAAGGTGCGAAGAGACAGCTGTGTTTTTCTAGTATCGTTTATTATCACTAGTAGCATGATCACCTAACCAAATAGAGATGACCTAGCACCTACATAAAAATCACCTTTTCGAAAGAGCGAAGGATCACGTCATGTATTGTCTTCAAGGAAATTAGAACAAGAGCTTATTCAATTGTGAAGGTGAAAACTTACATTAACGTAATGCTAATCAATGACAATAACAAATGACAGGAAAAAAATCCAATCCTGCCATTACCTAGAAATGCAGAATGAGAGAACCTAAATTGTTTGGCCACTGGACAATTTTCAAAAACCATCCTACACAAAATAGTAGCATGTGATGAACAAGCTCCGACATGTGGTGATAACCAGTTCCACATAATGAAACCATCCCTGCCGCCATTGGGGGTTAATGAACAGAACAACCGGAATTACAATTAAAACCATCGTGTATGACATTCTGAAGCTGATATAGAATGTCTCTACATCTATGAAACCATCTTCTTTAGCTTTCCTACGTGATTTTGTTGTTGAGCAATTAACATCAATGGTTGTCGAACAGTCATTACTCAATGGCAGTCCACACAAAAGATGGTTTCCATAGTAACTGCTTTCATCAAATGACCCAAACTGATTTTTGTTTGGTATGGCTCCTGACAAGTCGTTGTAAGACACATTGAAGACTCCCAAAAAATTCAACCGAGTGAGGTCTTCAGGGATAGAACCAATCAAGTTGTTGTAGGAAAGGTCAATGCTCTCTATCTTTGTGAGGTTTGACAATGACATCGGTATATGTCCCGTAAGCTTGTTGTGTGACAGATTCAGCACAATTATGTCCTGTGAGATTGCAATCTCTGGTGGGATCTCCCCGCTGAATTGGTTGCAAGAAAAATCTAGTCCTACCATGTTAAGGAGTGTGTAGCCTTTGTAAGCATTAAATCTTCTTTTTGCAGTGAACCCAACAATATGTGGAATTTGCCATGCTTCGTCTCCCAGAAATTTACCTTGGTAGAACCTAGTCTGACTTCTAATTGTCCCCACATAAGAAAGAGGTGACAATACTTGACCTCCATATCCAAAAAGCGATGTTGAAGTTACCTTATTGGCATATCCTCTAGAGGAGAAATTCATGGGTCCCAAGCAAATAGGTAATGGACCAAACATATTGTTTTCAGAAAGATCGATCATACTTAAGCCTTTCAATTTGCACAATTGCTTGGGAAATGTTCCATAGAAGCTATTACCTCTCAGTAAAAGAATGCTTAATTGAGAGAGGTTACCTAGCCAATAGGGTATGCTTCCGAAGAACTCATTTTCACTCAAATCCAAGGTCACCAAATTGGAGTTGTTAGGGAGCAAATGCGTGACTGAACCATTCAATTTGTTCCCATTCAGATGGATGTGACTCAACTGGGGTGTTATGAAAGATGATGCTAATGAACCAGAGAGATTGTTGTCAGACAAAGCCAAATACTCGAGCTCAAGAAGATTAAAGAGTTCTTGAGGGATGAGGCCATTTAACTGATTTTTGGACAAGTCAAGGAGCCTAAGCGATGACATGTTTGCAATCAATCTGGGAAGCTTACCAATGAAAAAGTTGTTGCTAACGTCCAATAGGAGCAGATTTATGAGTGATGAAAGAAAAGAGAGATCTCCCTTGAACATGTTGTGCTCTAACTGTAGGCATGCCAAATTTAGGTTCATGGTGTTGTCGAAAAACACGATTTCTCCTTGCAAGTTGTTATATGCTACGTTGAGGCTATACAATGATGAGTTGCTATCTAGTAACTGGATAGGTAGTTCCCTGGAGAAATTGTTGTGAGAAAGGTCTAAGAATGATAGATATTTTATACTACCCAGTTCAGATGGAATATTCCCTTCTAATCTATTGGCTGATAGATTAAGCTCGTACAGATTTGGGACATTTAAACAAAATTCGTTCGTGAGCTCTCCTCTCATGCCATTGTTGGACATGTCAATCCACGAAAGATTATGAAGGGTCATCGGTGGAACCTCAAGTGTCGCAAATAAGTTATTTGCCATAAGAAGATTTTCCAACTTAGTGTTGTTTTCCAACAACCAAGCTGGAAAGGGACCCAGAATGTCATTTGAGGAGAGATCAATGGTTCTCAGGTCATATTGATGATTGAGAAAGCCAAGAGAAGACACCTTGAATCCTTTCGATAGACTGTTTGACATACTAAAATCCTTCAATTGGAACCTTGGGATCGAAGACGCAACTTTGGAATAAGTTGTTAGTTTATTGTCATCAAGCAAGAGGACCTTAAGTCTTGAATAGTTTGCGAGTGGGCCAAGTGATGAGGGGATATCAAAATAATTACCCGAAATGGAAAGCAATTCGAGTGAAGTAAGACTAGTGAGGGAAGATGAGGCGACATTATCTATGAATTCATTGTCTTCAAGAAATAGAACCCGAATAGATGTCATGTTTCGCCAGCACGTAGGAAGCCCGCCAGTAATTCTATTATTGCTAAGATCCAACTCTTCTAGTTTTACGAGGCTACACAAACCTGTTATAGATATCACAAGTCAATTCAATTACAATGGTAGATATCGGAACATATAACAAGGATATACACGTACATGAAAGATTTATTTTATATCCAAGTTTTACTATGAGAGATCTAGACTTACTTTGATCTGATAGTTTGCCATTAAGATCGGTGTTGTATGAGGACAACAATCTAAGAGATGTCAAAGGACCAAGGCTGGAAAGGATTCCCATGGTGGTGTTCAATGAAGAATAATCCAAGATGAGTTGTTCCAACTTACTGAAGTTAAGGAAATCTTCTCAGAAAATGAAAGATTATTGAACATCAGATTTTTTTACATAGACATAACCAAGAAATGGCAGAGAAATATCAAGAGAGAATGGAACCTTTTTAATAAAAACTTAGGCTCTGTTTATTTCGCGGAAAATATAACGTTTCGTGAAAATGTTTTCCAAAAAGTCATTTTTTAGGAAAATGATAATATTTTTCGAAGTTCGACAGAAATCTAAAATTAAACCAGAAAATATTTTCCACTATTTGGTATGGAAAATCTGATTTAATTTTCATCAGTGCTCTCTTTTCAATAATATTTTATTTTTATTTAAAAAATATAATTTTTAATTATTTTTTTTTTTTCTTTTCTCTTTTTTCCTTCTTATCCGGTTGATCACCAACCACAGGTGACATCAAGATTGCCTTAGGCGGACGAGCTCAAGCCTTGTTAGATTGGCGAAGCCTCGGCCTTTGGCGAGCTTGTCCTTCGCCTGTGGTCAGTCATCATAGTCGGTGATTGAACGAGGAAGAAGGAAAAAGAATAAGAAGGAAAAAAGAAAGAAAGAAATTAAATATTTGATTTTTTAAAAATGAAAAAGAAAAAAATAATTAAAAAGAGTGCATGGAGGAAAATAGGTTTAGGTGAAAGAAAGAGAATGGAAAATGATTCTCATTTTCCCCACTTTTGAAAATGCCTTTTCCATTGTAGGAAAAAATTTTCCTTCACTTATTTATTTTCTGTAACCTAAATGCTGGAAAATTTGGAAAACATTTTCTTGAAAATTGTTTTCCGCAAAACGAATGGAGTGTTATTATGAGCATACATTTACTAATGGGTTTGACTAACCTTGAGTAGTAATCGTTCCTTCTATTGTATTATACTGGAGAGAAAGGATCTTGAGGGATGACAATGCCCCTAATGCTTGCACGACGGTCCCCACATCCTTCAAGTGGACACCATCTAGGTAGAGGTTCTCTAAGTGGCTCAAGTTTTTGATGCCTACCAATAAAATTCCAAGAAAATAACTTGCTCGGCTATAAAGTTGTGAAAGCACCAATGCGGATGCTTCGCGACGTGAATCTTTTGAATCAGGCAAAATTTCTATATGGAAAGAGAAGGGGGTCCCAATTTATGACTTCTATATTCTCAATATGACACACATGTAAAGCTATGAGAGATACTACGTGAAAACTAAAACAATACCTTCAGCAGTAGCTACTGTATTGACTGCATTATAACTTATGTCTAGCTCCTTTAAATTATTGAAACAACCTAATTTATCCATGAACCTTGCTAACTCAAGTCAAGGATGGCGATTTTGTCCAGAATTATGAACAAAGAATAAGTTGGAGAAACTATCATTCACATTTGAAGTCCCATTCAAATGTTGTTTTGAAGCATAGACACCTGAGAATCAGAATTGTACCGTGAACGGGTAAAATAGAATTATCTAGAGTAAATAATGAAAGCACCCACTTAGATGTCTGGGAATAGGAATCTCTTGAATTAGCAACATTTCTATATAGAAAGAGAAGGGATGACTTCTATATTCTTAATATGAAGCACATGTAAAAAGGTATTAAAGAGCATGCATGAATCGTAGTCTAGTTAGTTAAATTTATGAATACAAACGAGGATTCTAAATGAAAACTAAAACAATACCTTTAACAGTAGCCGCTACATCGACCGGATTATCACTTATGTCCAGCTCCTTTAAATTTCCGAAAGCACCTTTATCCACAAACATTGCTAACTCAAGTCAAAGATGGTGATTTTGTATGGAATTATGAACAAAGAATAAGCTGGAGAAACTATCATTCACATATGAAGTCCCATTCAAATGTTGTTTTGAAGCATAGACACCTGAGAGTCGGAATTGTACTGTGAATGGGAAAATAGAATTATATAGAGTAAATAATGAAGGTACCCACACATATGCCTTCGAATAGGAATCTTTTGAATAAGTAGCATTTCTATATGGAAAGAGAAGGGGGTTGCAATATATGGCTTCTTTAGTCTTAATATGAAGCACACGTATAGGTATTAAAGAGCATGCCTATATGACTCACAAGCTAGTTAGTTTAATTTACGAAAAAAATGAGATTCCTACATGAAAACTAAAACAGTACCTTCAGCAATAGCCACTGCATCAATTGCATTATCACTTATGTCCAGCTCCATTAAATTGCTAAAACCACCTAATTTATCCATAAACAATGTTAACTCATGTCAAGGATGGCGACTTTGTATTGAATTATAAGCAGAGAATAAGTCAGAGAAATTTACCATTCACATGTAAAGTCCCACTCAAATTACTGTATTTGAGGAACATATGTTGGAGAGATGGAATTGTACCAAGAATGGATAGAATAGAATGATCTAGAAAGTTATAGCTCAAGTCAAGCACCTCAAGTTTGCTCAGCCTTGAAGATAGCAGGTTTGGTTCTGCAAACAAACAATAAAAACAGTAAAAGCTGCAGAAATCTATTCAAGGACACGTGCAAATAGATATTGCCATTTCAAGGGGAAATATGTCGTAGACTCGTGAATAAATGATGACGTGGACATAATCATCTATGATGCAACAAGTGAGTAAGAACCTGGACGTGATTAACCTATGAGTTCATAAGATAATGAGTATCTCTTTTTTTTTTTATAGGAAATGGACGAACGATGAATTTATACCTTCTGGTGCAATCCACCCGCCTAAATAGTTGGAGGACAAGCCGAGGCTCTTGAGTTCTTCAAAGGGAAGAAGTAGAGAAGTGTTTAGGTACCAAGTTTTGGAGCCGAAACGGTCATATCTCGAATCGGAGAGCATTAGTTGAGTGATTCGTCCTGTGGTGGGGTTGCACTCAACACATTCCCAACTGCAACAGTTGAAATATGATCCCCTCGTATCCCCCCCATATGTCAGGTCCAATGTGGCATTGAGCGCTAAGAGGGCAACCCTTTCTTGCTCCTGACACCCATGAGAGCCACATAAACATGCGATACCCCAAACCACCACAAACACCCACAGTGCTTCCTTTTTCATGGTTGCAGATTCGAGTAACCAAACTTTATATGGATCTCACTCTGGAGTTAACATCTTTTTTGCAAGTTTGAGCAATTTTATAGGAGTTCAGCGACGCTTGTGCTTGTGTGTGAAACTTGTGGTCATGGCCACAGTCTTGGTCATAATTTTTCCACGCGGTTAGTCTAGCCTAGCCTAGTCAACCATTGTCATTTATATGACTAATTCAATCTCTATCCAAAGTAAAGCACAAGCCTTGTGATTTACTTTGAACTTTCGGCAAAAAGTGATATTGACTAGAGGCATCTCATAAGTAGACATGTTGTAAAAGTAATGCGAAAATTGACAAGATCTTGCTATTAAAACAACGCAATAACATTGAAGAAATAGATGGGGAACAACAAAGATACCAAATATTTATGTGATTCGGTCTAAATATTGGTACTTACCCCATGGGAGAGTTGGCGATAAATTATTCACTGCAATCATAGAATTGGAGTTATAATCGCTTACACGCACGGGTATTTCCCACACCTAGATTAAGACCAAACTCAAAAGTGTTTATAAATAAAAAAAATTAATTAGATGTAAAGCTCACGGTGCAAATCACTGCGTGTTTAAGCCTATAGCAAAACCCTTTGGACAGCTAATTCGAGAGCATCTGTACGTTCTTTCTTTTGTTATTTGTGCAGTGGCTCAATTTCAAAAGGAGCCCCCTATTTGGCTTCTTTAGTAAAGGAAACCCAAGAAAGCAAAACCTTACTTTTAATTTATGTTGTTTTCTCTAACCACTTCCTGAACCCACACGTTTTCTTTTGTACAAGCAATAAGAAAATCCCAAGTAGGCAATTAAAGTCCACGGAAGATTTGACTGTGAGAGTTCATTGTATTTGCTACTGGGGCCCTTGGTAGCTATCAACAAAAAAAATTCTCCGTCAATGTTTAAAAAGCCGGAGTCTACACGCCCAAACCTCCCAAATTGAACTTGTATCTTTTTCTAACCCAACGTCCAAGGAACATCCTCTCAAATCTTTCACATTGAAGGTCTAGATGTAATCATGAATACATCCAACCAAATAAACGAAACTCTCCAATATATACACCATTCACACAAAGATTTTTTGGATTTTTTTCTTATCCAATTAGGTTAAATCACATAACGGCTCAAAATCAAGACATACTTTAGCAACTATCTACCTTGCCTCGACGTTTGTAACTAAGTCATAATGTTCATCATCCGTGCCAATTCTCCCAATGCCCTGATGGATAGATGACAATTGCACTCAAGTAAAGCTGAAGTTTCGTCAAACAAACATGCTTGGTCATCATGTCTAACGAGTTCTCTACCTTCACTTGATGTTTGTAATGTATTTATATGTAAATGGGTTAACCAAGTGGATTTGCCCTCTCAAGTTGGTGGGATCCCAATCTTTCTTTGACTAAGTATCAGGAAACTCAACATTAGTTAAATAATTGAGGTAAGAGAATGACCACTAAGTTAGGAAGTGGGAATGCACACAAATTTGTCTTCCTAGATGCTCGTTCCTTCTTGGAGGAGATCCCACAGCAATATAATTGGATAACTTTACTGGTAGCTTTGTGCTTGAGTTTGTGGCTTTCGACGCATCCGAATTTACATTCGATCCTACAAAGGAAACCAAGCATACCAGAACACACTCTTATTCTCACAAAAAAACCCTTCTCACACACATACAACTGAGAAAACCAGATTTTTTCAATTTCCGTTCAGGCCCCCATTTTTTATCGAAGGAAAGTGCGAGCAAAACCGAGGGAAATGGACCTCGCTAGGGGGCTAGAGACGGGGTCTTGACAAGACGTTGAGTAATGCCAGTCTGACAAGACGCCGCCTTCGACGAAGAGGCTAGCTCTGATCGACGCCACGGCGCCGAATCCTCCTCCCCTCCCCCTTCTTCCGCCGCCACTGCCGCCGCTGGATTTGCTGCCGCTCCGGTGGAAGACGCCACTGCCGTTTCTACTCGAACTCGATCTCCTCTTTGGGAATACCATATCCCGCTACGCAAACAGCTGTGGCGCGGGCTCTCTTTTGGGAATATGCAAGAATCGATGCCATCGGCCAATCAGCTTGGTCTTTTGGGATTGTCATGGACAACTAGTCTAGCTAGGCGGAGTTCGATCTTGATTGGTTTTGCAATTTGATAGGGATCCTCTAAAACATTTTGGCTTAGGCTACCAAAATCACGGCGATTTGTGATGTATTTATATGTTAATGGGATCAACTTAATTGATTTGCCCTCTCAAGTCACGTGACCCTAAATTTTCTTTAACAAAGTCTCTAGATACTTAGACATTAATTAAAGAAGATGAGACAAGAGAATAACCACCGAGTTTTTGCATATCCAATATGATTTATTCGTCGATACATGAAAGATCTCTTAGTAGAAACAGTTTCTTTATTACTGGAATGAAGTTGGATTGCACACAAACTAGCTTTCCTAGATGCTCATTTCTTTTTCATCGGAGATACCACATTGATATAATTGGACAATAACTTCACTGGTTGTTCTCTTAAAACGTGATGTTGTCTGCTCAGTGTACTGTTTCGACAAAAGGCTACATCGTAAGTTGCGCTTTCTTGAATGGTTTTCTTTCTTACCATGTTCACGATCTCTTCTATCCTTCGTGGGAAACCAGAAAACTGAAACGACAGTTGGTCCGGAGCAGGTGTGGACGTGGAATTCTGCGTCCAACGACCCCTTTCTGTCCATGACTTTGTGTTCTCGAATTGAGAGTGGCATGTTGTGACATTGATGGAAGATGATGGTGATGACTTGTGGGCGATCCCCATTTCCTGAAATTAGAGGGTGCTAAATGTAGAATTTCCAAATTTAGATGAAATTGGAGGACAAGGGCGATCGAAGAGGAAACTTAATTTCACACTCTGCAGTTGTTTCCTCCATGAGAGTTCGTCATTTTGGAGCATATCTAGTATGTGTTAATGAGTCCACTAAAGGCATTACCTAATTTGTTGTTCCATAAAGAAAGTCATGGTTGATTTCACATTGAGAATTGATAGCCCGGCTTAGTCTGATGAATAAAAAAAATGATTAATACTTTGAAAAACCTAAAATTAGTACACCTATCACAATTTTATCCCAAACTAATTTTTTAACCATGAAAAACCATAAATTGGTACATTTGTAATAAAGTTACCCCAAGTGATCACAAAAAATTTCAAACCGATACACTTGTGACAAATTTACTCTAAATTAATTTATTCGATCGCCACCAATCCCAAACTAGTACATTTATAACAAATATATCATTTGTTAAATTATACAAAAAAAAATCACAAAAATGGTACAACTGTGACAAACATATATTAAATCCTACTGTCATGCGTCATTCAACTAAGTAATTTGACCATAAAATTGAACGAAAACTAACAAATAATAAATTTGTCACATATATACTAGTTTGTGGTAAGTTTGTCGAAGGTATATCAGTTTGGGATTTTTTGTGGTCAAAAAATTAGTTTATAGTAAATTGATCACAAGTGTATCAGTTTAGGTTTTTCAGGATATTAACCCTAAAAAAAATTACATAAAATATGACATCATGGTGATAAAAGATGACATAATAGGGATAAAAGATGACATAATAGGGAGACCAGATAGATATTTCAGATTCAGTCTTTTTACCAACCACTTTCTTCTTGATGTAATGGCTATGTGTTCCATAAAATTGAAAATGGACTGAGTCTGCGTGTGAATTGGGATCTCAAAAGCATATCTCTTGGGACCCTTGATTGATTAGGGGCATCACTAGCAACAAAATTCCATGACTTGTTAAATGGGTCATTGACTTGACTTGCATTTTAAGGGACAACAACCCTGCGTCCATGCCTGAGCCCAATTTATACGGCAGTCACTCATCAACCAAAATAGTATCGACGTTATAATGAATTCAAACTGTCATTTTCGGTAGAAACCACGTGAGATCTACGTAGGACCAATCTTTTTTATCATTCCAAATTCATTTAGATACATGTACTGGATTCATGTAAAGATGCCTCCGTCAACCCAAATACAACTTTTTGTCCTATGTTTATCCATGTTGACACATTTTGCTCAAGTAGCAAGCTAGGCTCTTTTCTTCTTCATTTTTTTGGCCTTTTGCCATTGGAAGGCAAGTCCAAAACAATCGAATCTAGTGCCATAAAAAAGAAAAATTTTAATTCAGAACGGCATCTGACAACTAACAGAATAAAATTTCCATCCGATGGCATCTGTAGATCATTTAGTTGACATTTTCCAACTTCTATGATAGCAAAGTGGCATTATATTGCTGGGATTTTTATTCTATAATTCTACTGCTTTCAAGTTTCTTGGATAAATAAATGGAAACATAAATAAATAAATCCAACCTCCTCTATGCTCCGCTTGGTTGATTCAAACGAACATCAAATTTGATAAATTAATAAGATACAAGTACACACCTGTCATAGTTTTGAGTTTGGGTTACATATGCAATTTATAGTCGATAAAGTTTAAAATCAATACTTTCTCTATGCATAGCTTATCCACTTGGGATTTGAGTATTGGTAGATCAGCATGGAACCGGCCGAAGTCCAATAACCCAGTCTTCACGCTCCGAGCCATCAAGTATAAAACGAAAGGCGTTAGTGCGAGATTTCTGCCCACTCCAAAAACAATTGTTGGGAGCGCGTACGGGTCAAATGTGGTGAACTCGTGCGTGTCTACCCGGAATTCCATTACGCGCCAAACCCCCTCTTCCCGAAAGAAAACAATTAGAGCGCGCATGACAACCACGTTCCGAAATAGTTTCTGGAAGGGAAAATTACACAAATAGTCCCTATATTTTCACTCAATGTCCAATTTCGTCCCCGAACTTTCGATTGGCTCAATTTGGTCCCGAACTATTGATAAAATGTCCGATCTAGTCCCCGAACTTTTGAATGGCTCAATTTGGTCCCGAACTATTAATAAAATGTCCGATCTAGTCCCGAACTTTTGATCGGCTCAAGTTGGTCCCCGAACTATGATGAAATGTCGATCTAGTCCTCCGTTACTATTTTTTTTTTCCTTTTTCTTTTCTTTTTTTTCCTTTTTTTTTTTTTTTTTTTTTCGCTTTCCCTCCGCCGGAGCCGGCGGAGGACCGGCGTCCGGCGAGGGAGCCCCTCGCCCGGATTGGCGAGGGCCCTCGCCGGCGTCCCTGCCGATCTTGCGAGGGAGCCCCTCGCCCGACGCCGGCGAGGGCTCTCCCTCGCAGATCCGGCGAGGGGCCGTCCTCGCCGGCGTCTGCGCGGGGAGAGCCCTCGCCGGCGTCGGCGAGGGCGAGGGTGAGGGGCTCCCTCGCCGGCGTCCCCTGCGGATCGGCGGGGCCGTCCTCGCCGGCGTCGCGCGGGGCTCTCCCTCGCCGGATCTGCGAGGGAGAGCCCCTCGCCCGCTTGCGAGGGACGCCGGCGAGGGAGCCCCTCGCCCGACGCCGGCGAAGGGCTCTCCCTCGCAGACGCCGGCGAGGACGGCCCCTCGCCAGATCTGCGAGGGAGAGCCCCCTCCCTCGCAGATCCGGCGAGGGGCCGTCCCTCGCCGGCGTCTCGCGCAGATCCGGCGAGGGGCCCTCGCCCTCGCCCTCGCCCGACGCCGGCGAGGGGCTCTCCCTCGCAGACGCCGGCGAGGACGGCCCCTCGCCCGATCTGCGAGGGAGCTCCCTCGCAAGATCGGCGAGGGACTCGCCCGCTTGCGAGGGACGCCGGCGAGGGGCCCTCGCCGATCTGGCGAGGGGCTCCCTCGCCGGACGCCGGCCCTCCGCCGGCTCCGGCGGAGGGAAAGCGAAAAAAAAAAAAAAAAAAAAAAAAAAAAAAGAAAAGGAAGAAAAGGAAAAAAAAAAAGGGAAAAAAAAGAAAAATAGTAACGAAGGACTAGATCGGACATTTCATCATAGTTTAGGGACCAACTTGAGCCGATCGAAAGTTCGGGGACTAGACGGACATTTTATTAATAGTTGGGGACCAAATTGAGCCATTCGAAAGTTTAGGGACTAGATCGGACATTTTATCAATAGTTCGGGACCAAATTGAGCCGATCGAAAGTTGGATTTAAATGGACATTGAGTGAAAATATAGGGACTATTTGTGTAATTTTCCCCTTTTCGGGAACAAGAAATAAAGCATTTTTCTATTTCCATTTCTGTAAGAGTTTTTAAGCGAAAATAACCGTTTGATAACGACACAAAATTTCTTCCTTTCGAACGAGCAGCATGACGACCGACGACCTTTAATATAAAAAATAAAAATAAAAATGATTTAGTAAAAAAAATGAATAAAATAAAATAAAATAAAATAAATCATAAAAAAAATAAAATAAAAATATCATTTTATTTTAAAATTAAAATATAAAAATAAATTTATTTTATTTATTCTATTTTATTTTATTTTACGAATAAATTTATTTTAAAATGAATAAAAATAAAAAATAAAAATAATTTTATTTAGCAAAACACTCAAGGCAAATAAAAATAATTTATTTTTATTTATCATAAATAAATTATTTTTATTTATCATAAATAAATTATTTTAAATAAATATAATAAATATAATAAATTTATTTTATTTATTCTATTTTATTTTATTTTACGAATAAATTTATTTTAAAATGAATAAAAAAATTATTTGGCAAAACACTCGAGGCAAATAAAAATTTATTATTTTTATCATATATAAATTATTTTAAATAAATTAAATAAATTTATTTTATTTATTCTATTTTATTTTATTTTACAAATAAATTTATTTTAAAATGAATAAAAAAATAAAAATAATTTTATTTGGCAAAACACTCAAGGCAAATAAAAAATAATTTTACTTTTAATAAAAATATTTATTTATTTATCATAAATAAATTTAATAAATTTATTTTTAGTAAACTAAAAATAAAATGATAAATAAAAATAATTTATTTATTTTAATAAATTTATTTTTATTTTTAAATGAATATATTTATTTTTATTTTGAGCAGAGAAGAGGCGTACGAGGGAGAAAAGAGTGAAATTAGGGTTGGGAGAAATCGAAATTAATTTAGAGAAATCGAAGTAGAAAATTTACTTACGATTTTCTCCATTTCTATTTCGGAATATAAATCTATTCCGGAAATGAAAATTTGATAAGCGTTATCAAACAAGTTTTATTCATTGCCTTAAATTGTGCGGGCAAAAAATCATTACGGAACAGAAATAATTTTTATCATGCATCCTCTTAAAGACGAAAGTGGAAGACCCCTGCCCCTTGCTTGGGTGGTGGGGCCCCCCACGATTGGAAAAAGAAAAAGTCTCGCAAGTGCGAGGGAGGGGCAGAAGAAGGGGTAGGGTTGCTGTGAGTTTGACGCGTGGGGGCCCGCCTCCCCAGCAAAAAGTCCAAATCCCTTATTTATTGCGCGACTTTTGTAGAGAGGGAAGACCATGGCGGAGGAGGAGGTGCGACGAGATGGAAACTGGGGTTCCGATTTGGATTTTAGCAATTTTCAAATTCTAGAAAAGCAGCTCGCTCTCCTTAGTTTCTTTATCAATTTTAATGAACAAAGTTCATTTCGGACGTCTCCGAGAAGACGCCCTTTTACGTCTTTTAAATAAATGACGCGAAGCTATTGTTTAATCCAATTTTTCAAAAAAATAAAAAAAGTAAGGGGAAATTGAAAAGCACATTAGGCTAGGCGTGCAATTTCGATATTTTTGTCACATATTAAATATTTTATAGTACTTCCTTTATCTCCTAAAGAGTACTTAAAGTGCAGATAAAGCGACCACCTTTGCAAGACCCGTGCCTTTCGGGGCAGACGACTTTGAATTTTACACCATCATCTGTCAAGAGAAGAATCACACTTTCATCGCCCGTTGATGGCATGTTTGGACTCTTCTTCCCTACGACAATGTTGCCGTAAAATAAGGCGTGTTTGATAACGATTTCGTTTCCGAATACGATTCTGATAAGAAATGATTTTTTTTTATTCTATTCTCGAGAACAATTTCGAAATATTTTAAACTGTTCGGTAACTGTCTCGAATTTCTGATTTTGGAATAGAATTGTGTTTGGTACCATACTAATTGATTTTGTTCCAAATCATTTTTTTTTTTAATTTTTAAATAATTTTTATACTATTTTCCTATTTTCCTATTTTTTTTCTTTTTTCTCCTATTCTTCTTCTTCTTCTTCTTCTTCTTCTTGTTCTTCTTCTTCTTCTTTAGGCCGACAACCTCACGGAGCATTGCTAGCCCTTGTCGGAAGGCGGCGAACGACGGCGGACGGCAGCGGATAACGCCAACGGTTAACGGTGAACAATGGCAGACGGCAACATTAGGGGAGAGAAGGGTTCCACTTTTTTTTTTTTTATTCGTTGGGAGAACAATTTCGAAACATTTTAAACTGTTCGGTAACTCTCCAAAATTTCTAATTTTGGAATAGAATTGCGTTTGATACCGTGCTAATTGATTTTGTTCCAAATCAATTTTTTTAATTTTTAAATAATTTTTATACTATTTTCCTTTTTTTCTTTTTTCTTCTTTTTCGGGCCGGCGACCTCACCGGAGCATCGCTAGCCCTCGTCGGATGGTGGCGAACAGCGACGGACGGCAATGGATAGCGCCAATAGGCAATGGCGAACAATGGCGGACGGCAACATTAGGGGAGAGAAAGGTTCCACTTTTTTTTATTCTTTTCATTTGTTCTCGAAACAATAATCAAGTTTTTTTTTTTTTTTTTAATTCTTGATTCTACTTCAAATCTGTTCCCCAGAACAAATTTGTTCCCAGGAACAAAAATTTTATCAAATGCAATTTTGTTCCTAAACTAATCTTGAGAATAAAAAATTAGAATTAAACATTGTTTGGATGGTTACCAAACAGTGCCTAAGCGGCCGACCCTCTAAGGATTCTAATTGACCAATTGTCAGATTAACTAACAAATCTCAACCGATGGATGACGATGATACTTGAAATTTGTACCTTAGAAATTTCTCTAGCGGTACAATTTTACAAGTATAGGACAAATGTCAAGTTGCCAACCAACAATTCTCCACATTCCGGGGCAAGAACATATGAGTTATATTGAGTGGGACGTTCACCACCGTGCGATGACCTTTCCCCATTTTGATGGCGGATGACTCGAGCACTCGAAATTCACAAGATCAGACTCAGCGTTATTTTCACGAAACATCTGTTCCAATTCGTCCAGTTCACACGAAATTTCTGTGCTCAGTGCTATCTCCTTGTCTCGCTCCTCAAACTAAATTTCTGCGTCTGCCAAATGAAGTCAAAAAAGGAATCCACTTTTGTCTTTGGCCGTGCGTCTCCTGCGGTGAGGCTGCATCAAAAGCCAAGATAATAGGATCTCGAGCTACCGGACCAGTTTGATCCGACGTAATCATGTTCTAGTCGCGCCGTGACACTTGGCTCTCTCGAGTAAGCCGATCAACACTCACGGCGGTGACAAATTCATTGATGTTTGTTGGGTTGTCGGGGAATTGGGAACCGGAAATCGAAATGAAGAGAGCTCATTCGGTATCATTGTCTTCTCCCTACTTCATGGGAATTCGAATTGAAAAGAAAGAGCGTGCAGCATACTGTCTTTATAAATTTCCGAGCACATCCCATGGACATGCTTTGGAAGAGATCAGGAACCTTCTTCGGATTAAAGTAATCAAGCGAATCGAGGTCTAATGCCATGGATGAGGAGTGAATTAAGGACGAAAGTCGGGGTGTCAATCTATGTCGACAGCCAGGATTCACGTGGTGTCGTGTTAAGGGGATACTCTTAAATTGATTGGCCGGAATATGATTCATGTAATCAATAGGTAATCCAGCCTCAACCCACATGATTCTGTTTAATTCAATAGGTCAAGCTAGGCCAATCCAATCCAAATGTTACACAAAGAATCCAAATAACTTTTTAAAGGTAAAATCTAGTTTTTGTGGCTTTTACTCAAGAAAACTGATGTGCTTATATGGTCATTCACCCAAGACCTACTAATTTTATGAAAATTCGAAATTTTAATATGAGATAATAGGGATTTATTCCGATTATGTGTAATATCATCATCAATAATACAGAATTGGGGGGAAAAAAAAACTAAGCTTAAACTCCTTGACTAGGCCCATTCCTCCATCTTTGGTCAATTTAACAAGCTCGACTGTTCTTGTGTCCAATCCTGCCTCTTGGCTTGGACTGAGCCATCCCATTGGAAATATGAGTTTTGACTAATCTCCCTTGTCTAGATTTGAGCTCGAACGACTTCAATGGAGAATAAATTTGAATAGTCTAATAAAGTTTGGTTAGACAAATCTTTCCCTTACGATGTGTTAGAATTTTTTGAGGGTCAAACATCATCAATAGAAGTCTCATGTAGAAAGTTTGGTAAGACAGACCTTTCCCTTACGATGTGTTAGAATTTTTTTGAGGGCCAAACATCACCAATAGAAGTGTCGTGTAGACCATGACTTCTCATGAACCATCGGCCACGCATTGATCTAAAAAGTCAAAACATATCAAACCCCACAAAGGCCTTAACTTCTTGAGGGATGTGTACAAGTTTCTTCATACGCAATGCTTGTTTACATTCTTTTTCTTTTTTGAGGCAAGGCGTCGTGGGTAGCTACTCCAGTAAGTGGTCTTTTTCTATGATTATTTGCCACGAAAATCACCTGCTGGAATGTCAAACGTAACTTTCATGCTAAATAACGGTAAAGGTGCAAATCGTACACATTTGCTTCGTTAACGTAACACAAGACTCAGTATTTCCACAAATTACTGCTTTGACCGTGGAGATGGTAAAACAAGGCCAGGTTGTCCATATTGCTAATGCATCTTTCCAACACGCTACATTTTGAAAAGGTTATACCTAGCCATCGATCAAGCCTTCTTGGCTATACAATAAAGTAATCTCCTGACAACTTAAACAGAAAGAAATCCTCCAATAACTTATAACAAAGGGTGCATGAGCCAATGTCACTAGCTTCTATGTTCACATTACATAATACTGGTGTAACAACTTCCATTGAAGTTAAGACATAATTAGAATAATTGTCACTAGGATATTAACATTCTAGAAAGCAAATGAATAAATTGTAAAACTTACCTCATAGCAACGAAAGCATCTGCGTTGTTAGATAAGAATTCACATCGACAACATCTGCGTTGTTATATCAGAATTCACATTGACGATCCTAAATATGATTTCTAATTAACACGCAATTTCTTTTTTGTTTTCACTTATTTAATGAGAATCATGCCATGTATGCTATTAATCTAACATGAAGCGACCTAAATTAGGTCATAAGAGTAAAGTAATTTTTTTGTGTTTTCTTCTTGAAATTCGAAATTAAAGAAATGCAATAATTAAATGTGTAATCTAAATTAACCAAACGACTTAATTCTAATAACGAGCAGTTTCTAATTAAATGAACCTAACAAAAATCACTAAATGACATGTATTTCATGAACCTAATTCTATATGACGCGCACATGATTTTTATTTTTCTAAAAAATGCAACCTATTCTAATATGCAATGACGTGCAAAAAATGTTATAATTCTAATTTTTCTTTTTTATTTTATGAAATTCGAAATTAAAATTGCCAAATAATTAAACATGCAATTCAAATTTAAAACTAACATCCTAAATGAATGCATTTTTTTCAAAAAAATTCTAAATAAAATCCCTATCCTAAATATGCAATCTATTTCAAAGATATCATCTAACCTAGATATCATCTAAACATGCATTTTGAAAATAATGACTAACTAACCTATCATGCAATCAATCCTAATCTACATGGGATGCAAATGCAATTTTTTTTTTTGTATTTTCGGGATAAATAGAACAATTAAAAGATAAACATCAAACCATCCATAGTCATCAAAAATGCCATCCACCATTCGAATTGAAATTCAAACTTGATTATTTCGCTAATAAAATTGATAAATTGATCTTAAGCCTTAAATATCATATATCAATTTTACTCACCGTGAATTATTCCATCTAACGCCTTATAAATAGAATAAAAATTCGTGCGGTTGCGAATTGGATGCTAAATTTCAATCATGCATTGGAAAATAAATCAAACAAAGAGACAAAATATATAAAAAAAAAAACTAAAACAAGATAAAATAAATCACCCTAATAAACTAATCTAGTAAATCTACCTAATAAAATAAAATAGATCTATACCTAAATTTGCATTTTTTCAAAAAATCCAATCGGTAGAATGGACCAACAATGGGCACGGCACGGCACAGCTCTAGGGCAACGGCCGTGGCGGTACCTTGGCGTGACTTGACAAAGTCACGACAAGTTCAATGGGATATCTTCTGGGACACCAAGAAATCTGTGGAGTCGAATTGAACAGGAAGCAACAACGTCGATGCAGCAAGATCAGCAGGTTTCGCCAATGTCGGGCTGGGCCGTGAGATTCAGGCCCGAAGACCCGACGGATGCTTCTACAGTAATGAACAGATGCTGGAGACGACGCTTCTTGAAACGCACTTGGACTGGCGTGGCCGAGCAACGGGAGCAGCACCTGGCGTGGCAGATCAGCGGGAGCAACACCTGGCGTTTGAAGATCCGAGCGTTTGCTGGAGAAGCTGGGCTCGCCAGGAACCTGCAGCAAATCTGGGCTAAGGAACTTGCAGTCGATCCTGCACGCTGCCCAGGCTGTCTTGAATCACTCAGAGACCGCTGGCAGAAGCAAGATTGCAGTGGGGGGACAGCGAAGCGCCTGGCGTGGCAGAGCAATGGGAGCAGCACGACACCGGCACCGAGAAGGAGCTGCAGGCACGCGTAGGGATCACCGACGTCGTGGAGCCTCTATTGAACTACCACCAGCAAGAAGGCCGAGCTTTGTTCGATATCAATTTTTCTCTGACGATCCACCCTTTCTCTCGATTCTCACGTGTGTTGCTCAATTTTTTGTCGTGTACTTAATTGTGCCTCTCCGAAACCCTACACAAACAACCTACTTATAGGCCATGGATTAGGTTTTTTTTTTAATTTTTTTTTTCAAATCGATATTGATGAAAATTCTTTTTCCAAACACGATATTCGTTTCGCCGAACGCAATTGCTTTTCCACTTGTCCTATCCGAAAAAATTCCATCATATCCCGGAAAATTTCAAATTCCTATTTTCACAAGATAATTTCTAATAAATAAAAAAAACGGGCTTGGGCTAATTTGCTCAAAACGTGGGCTTAGTCCGACTTGCCAAATTAAAGTTCAAAACCACTAATTCGAATCTATTCATCACCGGTTTAATAAATAAATGCATAACATGTAAATTAAAAATAAATACACCTACATCTATATGCTATGTAATTAATATTTTTTCAGAGATAAAATTAACCATTAATTTTCTATACAATAAATAAATGATCGGATCTCCAAAATTTAGGTGTTAACAAAGAGCATTGAGATTTGGTCCTAATAATCAATTCTAAATAACACACAAAGGATAATATGCCCATCCCTATTTAAACAACATAGGAGCAGAAAGGCCAGATTGACCGTGACATTAAAAACTCAAGCATTATAGGAAGAACGGGGACACAGGTTGAAGAACGTCACGCCTAACAAAGTTGACTTCTAATGATGCCATAGAACTTCATGCCAGCAAGATAATTTATACTACTGGGCGGGGCGGGGCGGGGCGGGGAGGGAGAGAGAGTTAAGTTAGATTAATGCATACACAAAGTTTACCAGGAAATCTTCTCGATCTTGTACTCTTCTGAGACCCCAATGACTGAGATTTGAGGCACTCTTGTACCACGATTCTTCTTGGCTGAAAGAGTCCTCACATCTTTTACCAAGATAAAATCATCCACAGCTGATGACCAATTATCTCTCACATTCCCAAGACCTTGATGTTTTGATTGATGCTTCCTCTGCATACCATACTCCGTGGAAGCATCCTAGAGAGCAATTCCACACAATTTTTTCATCGTTTCATCCAAATCACTACTAGAAGAATCGTCTGAATCATCTGACGAAGAAGAAACCTGCTGTGACAAAATTTTTGCATCTAAAAGAGAATCGCTCCCACCAATTCCTTTCAAATAATCTTAAGCAATTTCATCATCAACATCTGAACCACTATCACACATGTCCTCGGAGTCATCACTTTCAGAAGAATCTGTTGCTCCATCCTGCTCAGCCGACTCCGACTCTGAGTCTTCCTCATCACCATATTCCGCAACATCATCCTCACCATCTTCCTCATCGTTTCTCCTCAAATTCGATCTCCTCTTGCCTCCAGCCATGTCCGAGCTCGCGAATCAACTTCGATTGTCGGACCAAAAAAAAAAAAGAAATCAACTTGGATTGAATTTTCTGACCTAATTGATCGATCGATCGAGATCAATTTTGGGCGACGACGAGCGAGAGGGATCACCTCCTCCCGCGCGTGGTTTCCTTGCCTTGGGGGAAGCGGTCGCATCTGGACCGTTGGCGATTCGCCGTGGGCCGCAAGGGGACTCGTGGATGGCTAGGATGCGGCGTCGGGAGCCTGGGAATATCATATTCCGCTACACAAACAGCTGCGGTGGGGCTCTTTCTCTTTGGGAATATGCGAGAATCGATGCCATCGGCCAATCAGCATGGCCTTTTGGGATTATCGTGGACAACTAGTCTAGCTAGGCGGAGTTTGATCTTGATACAACACTAATATAATTGGACAACAACTTCACTGGTTGCTTTATATAAGTTTGTTGTGTTTGGAAGGCTGAAGATGTCCTTGGGGACAATCCTTTATCAGCGCATCATGATGCAAAATCATAGGAAAAATTCGAGTTCCCACGGTAGCAAATTACATTTTTAATTTGGTTTGCTCTCCAATTTGCATTAGCCTCATAGACTAGATGTGCAGTGGAAGATTCAGTGTGGAAGAGAAATTGTTTCGAGAAGGTGAACGAGGGACTGTATTTTTTGTTGGCAATTTGGTTGCAATTTGGCAATTTGGCTTACTCTCCATGTCTGCAGATCGCGTGACTTTTGAGGTCAAAGGCCACAGGTATTCGTGCTGCCTTTGAGCTTGTGGCCATGGCCTTGAGTGCAACGTTAAAGCTCTAACAGTTAACATTGGTGTGGTGGAAGATAAAGGGATGGGGGAGAAAAATGTGGTGGGAGCGGGGGGTTGGTTCTCTCTTTTTCTTTGGGTCTAAGGGTTTGTTTGTTGTTTTAACTGGGGCCTTTCTCTTAAAATGCATATTGTGCATTTTCAAAAGTGGGGATGGTTTTTCCAAGATTCTCTATATTTTTTCCTCCTTTCTTTTTTTGTGGAAAAAATGGCATGATACCTTACTTATATGTTATTTGATATAATAATTCTCTTTTACACGTTAAACTTGCTTCTACATATTTCAGGTAATCTATAAGGTCGATGTTATATGATGTGTAACTTTATCACAATCCCTCCTCTGGAGCTAAGCTCCTAGCATAATGTTAGAATGTCATTCTACGCAGATAAGACTAGCAAAAGTAGTCATGAAAATGCAAATTTGACCGTGAATTTAAGTATCCCATGAGACACTCCAGCATAAGTGAACTTTCATTAAAGTTAGAAATCGATAACCTAACCAAATTGCGGGTGAGCCATTAACCTATGACTCTAATGGACATGTAGTCCTTCATGTTATATTGTCAAGCAAGAGGAGTTTTATGTCTGAAATGATTTCCAATTGGACCGAGTGATATACAGAGATGAAAATTTTCATTCGGAAATGAAAGCAAATGTGCTATGGCAAAAATAACAAAGGTGAGAAGAGACAGCTGTGATTTTCTAGTATCGTTTATTATTAATAGTAGCATGATCACCTAACCAAATAGAGATAAGCTAGCAACTACATAAAAATCACCTTTTTGAAAGAGCGAAGGATCACGCCATGTATTGTCTTCAAGGAAATTAGAACAAGACCTTATTCAATTGTGAAGGTGAAAACTTACATTAACGTAATGCTGATCAATGACAACAACAAATAATAGGAAAAAAAACCCAATCCTGCCATTACCTGGAAATGCATAATGAGAGAACCTAAATTGTTCGGCCACTGGACAATTTTTGAAAACCATCTTGCACAAGATAGTAGCATGTGATGAACAAGCTCCGACACGTGGTGATAATCAGTTCCACATAATGAAACCATCCCTGCTGCCAGTGGGGGTTGATGAACAGAACAATCGGAATTACTAGTAAAACCGTTGTGTATGACACTCCGAAGCTGATATAGAATGTCTCTCCATCTATGAAACCATCTTCTTTAGCTTTCTTGTGTGATTTTGTTGCTGAGCAATTAACATTAATGGTTGTCGAACAGTCATTACTCAATGGTAGACCACATAGAAGACGGTTTCCGTAGTAACTGCTTTCATCAAATGACCCAAATTGATTTTTGTTTGGTATGGCTCCTGACAAGTCGTTGTAAGACACATTGAAGACTCCCAAAAAATTTAACCGAATGAAGTCTTCAGGGATAGAACCAATCAAGTTGTTGTAGGAAAGGTCAATGCTCTCTATCTGTGTGAGGTTTGACAATGACATTGGTATATGTCCTGTAAGCTTGTTGTGCGACAAATTCAACACAACTATGTCCTGTGAGAATGCAATCTCTGGTGGGATCTCCCCGCTAAATTGGTTGCAAGAAAAATCTAGTCCTACCATGTTAGGGAGTGCGTAGCCTTTATAAGCATCAAATCTTCTTTTTGCTGTGAACCCAACAATATGTGGAATTTGCCATGCTTTGTCTCCCATAAATTTATAGTGGTAGAACTCCTTATTAAAGGACCAGTGGCTTCTAATTGTCCTCACATAAGACAAAGGTGACAATTTGTGACGTCTCTCTTCGAAACGCGGTATTAAATCTACCTTATCAAGATATCCTGTAGAGGAGAAATTTATGGGTCCCAAGCAAATAGGTAATGGACCAAACAGATTGTTTTCAGAAAGATCGATCATACTTAAGCTTTTTAATCTGCACAATTGCTTGGGAAATGTTCCATATAAGCTATTACCTCTCAGTAAAAGAATGCTTAATTGAGAGAGGTTACCTAGCCAATAGGGTATGCTTCCCAAGAACTCATTTTCACTCAAATCCAAGGTCACCAAATTGGAGCTGTTAGGGAGCAGATGCATGATTGAACCATTCAATTTGTTTCCATTTAGATGGATATGTCTCAACTTCGGTGCTATGAAAGATGATGCTAATGAACCAGAGAGATTGTTGTCAGACAAAGCCAAATACTCGAGGTCAGGAAGATTAAAGAGTCCTTGAGGGATGAGGCCATTTAGCTTATTTTTGGACAAGTCAAGGAGCCTAAGCCTTGACATGTTTGCAATCACTCTAGGAAGCTTACCAATGAAAAAGTTGTTGCTAATGTCCAATTGGAACGGATATACGAGTGATGAAAGAAAAGAGAGATCTCCAGTGAACATGTTGTTCTCTAAGTGTAGGCATAACCAATTTAGGTTCTTGGTGTCATCGGAAAACACAATTTCTCCTTGCAAGTTGTTATATGCTACATTGAGTTTATACAATGATGAGTTGCTATCTAGTAACTGGATAGGTAGTCTCCCAAAGAAATTGTTGTGGGAAAGGTCTAAGGACTTTAGGGATTTTATACTACCCAGTTCATATGGAATATTCCCTTCCAATCTATTGGCTGATAGATGGGACATTTAAACAAAATTCGGTCGTGAGCTCTCCTCTCGTGCCGTTGTTGGACATGTCCATCACCGAAAGATTACGAAGGGTCATTAGTGGAACCTCAAGTGTCACAAATAAGTTATTTGCCATAAGAAGGTTTTCCAACTTAGTGTTGTTTTCCAACAACCAAGCTGGAAAGGGACCCGCAATGTCATTTGAGGAGAGATCAATGGTTCTCAAGTCATATTGATGATTGAGAAAGCCAAGAGAAGTTACTTTGAATCCTTTCAATAGACTATGTGACATACTAAAATCCTTCAATTGGAACCTCGGGATCGAAGACGCAACTTTGGAATCAGTTGTTAGTTTGTTGTCATCAAGCAAGAGGACCTTAAGTCTTGAATAGTTTGCAAGTGGGCCGAGTGATGAGGGGATATCAAAATAATTACCCGAAATGGAAAGCAATTCGAGTGAGGTAAGACTAGTGAGGGGAGATGAGGCGACATTATCTGTGAATTCATTGTCTTCAAGAAATAGAACCCGAATAGATGTCATGTTTCGCCAACATGTAGGAAGCCCGCCAGTAATTCCATTATTGCTAAGATCCAGCTCTTCTAGTTTTACAAGGTTACACAAGCCTGTTATTGATATCACAAGTCAATTTTATTACAATGGTAGACATCGGAACGTATAACAAGGGTATAACAAGGACATACATGCACATGAAGGATTCATTTTATGTCCCAATTTTACTCTGAGAGGTCAGGACTTACTCTGACTTGATAGTTTGCCATTAAGACTGGTGCTGTATGAGGACAACAACCTAAGAGATGTCAAAGGACCAAGGCTGGAAAGGATGCCCATGGTGGTGTTCAACGAAGAATAATCCAAGATGAGCTGTTCCAACTTACTGAAGGTATGGAAATCTTCCCAGAAAACAAAAGATTATTGAACATCAGATTTCCTTGCATATACATAATCAAGAAATGACATAGAAATATCATGAGTGAATGGAATATTTTAATAAAAACTTAGGCTCTGTTTGTTTCGCGGAAAATATGACGTTTCCGGAAAATGTTTTCCAAGGAGTATTTTTTTAGAAAAATGACAACATTTTCCGATTGTAGGTTGAAATCTGAAAATGAACTAGAAAATATTTTCCATCGTTTGGTATGGAAAATCTAATTTGATTTTCATCTGTGTACTCCTTCCAATAATATTTTATTTTTATTCTAAAAAAGAATTTTTAATTATTATTTTTCCTTTTTTTCTTTTTTCCTTCTTGTTCGGTCGATCACCAAACACAGGTGATGTCAAGATTGCTCGAGACAAACGAGCTTGAGCCTTGTTAGATTGGCGAAGCCTTGGCCTTTGGCAAGCTTGTCCTTCGCCTGTGATCAGTCGCTGGTAGTCGTCATAGTTGGCGATCGAATGAGGAAGAAGGAAAAATAATAAGAAGGAAAAAAGAAAGAAAGAAAGAAAGAAATTAAATATTTGATTTATTAAAAATGAAAA
This sequence comes from Eucalyptus sideroxylon x Eucalyptus melliodora, assembly GCA_016097485.1. NCBI lineage: Eukaryota > Viridiplantae > Streptophyta > Magnoliopsida > Myrtales > Myrtaceae > Eucalyptus > Eucalyptus sideroxylon x Eucalyptus melliodora. The sequence continues at coordinate 73,476,154 of CM027826.1, read as the reverse complement.
CAAGAAAAAAATAATTAAAAAGAGTGCATGGAGGAAAATAGGTTTAGGTGAAAGAAAGACATTGGAAAAATGATTTCCTCATTTTCCCCACTTTTGAAAATGCGTTTTCCATTGTAGGAAAATATTTTCCTTCACTCAATTATTTTCCGTAACCTAAATGCTGGAAAATCTGAAAAACATTTTCTTAAAAATTGTTTTCCGCAAAACGAACGGAGCGTTATCATGAGCATACATTTATTAATGGGTTTGACTAACCTTGAGTAGTAATAGTTCCTTCTATTGTATTATACTGGAGAGAAAGGATCTTGAGGGATGACAGTGCCCCTAATGCTCGCACGACGGTCCCCACATCCTTCAAGTGGACACCATCCAGGTAGAGGTTCTCTAAGTGGCTCAAGTTTTTGATGCCTACCAATAAAATTCCAAGAAAATAACTTGCCTGGCAATAAAGTTGTGAAAGCACCCACGCGGATGCTTTGTGATAGGAATCTTTTGAATCAGGCAACATTTCTATATGGAAAGAGAAGGGGGCCCCAATTTATGACTTCTATATTCTCAATATGATGCACATGTAAAGCTACAAGAGATACTGCATGAAAACTGAAACAATACCTTCAACAATTGCCGCTATAATGACTGCATTACAACTTATGTCTAGCTCCTTTAAATTATTGAAACAGCCTAATTTATCCATGAACCTTGCTAACTCAAGTCAAGCATGGTGATTTTGTCCCGAATTATGAACAGAGAATAAGTTGGAGAAACTATTATTCACATTTAAAGTCCCATTCAAATGTTGTTTTGGAGAATAGACACATGAGAATTAGAATTGTACCGCAAATAGGTAGAATAGAATTATCCAAAGAAAATAATGAAAACACCCACACGGATGTCTGGGAATAGGAATCTTTTGAATCCGAAACATTTCTATATGGAAAGAGAAGAGATGACTTCTATAGTCTTAATATGAATCAAATGTAAAGGTATTAAAGAGCATGAATGAATCGTAGTCTAGTTAGTTTAATTTATGAATACAAACGAGGATTATACATGAAAATTGAAACAATACCTTCAGTAATAGCTGCTACATCAACTGGATTATCACTTATGTCCAGCTCCTTTAAATTACTGAAACCACCTAATTTATCCACAAACATTGCAAACTCAAGTCAAGGATGGTGATTTTGTATGGAATTATGAATAGAGAATAAGCTGGAGAAACTATCGCTCACATGTGAAGTCCCATTCAAATGTTGTTTTGAAGCATAGACACCTGAGAGTTGGAATTGTACTGTGAACGAGTAAAATAGAATTATCTAGAGTAAATAATGAAGCACCCACACATATACCTTGGGATAGGAATCTTTTGAATTAGTACCATTTCTATATGGAAAGAGAAAGGGTTTGCAATATATGACTTCTTTATTCTTAATATGAAGCACACATATAGGTATTAAAGAGCTCGCCTACATGACTGACAAGCTAGTTAGTTTAATTTACGAATAAAAATGAGGTTCCTACACGAAAACTAAAATAGTACCTTCTGTCACGCCCCGAACCCCGAGCGCGCGCACATCCCACTTCGGTCGAACAAATATGCGACATCCCAGGATACGTCACCGACCCATTCATTTTATTATGCATGCGGAAGCGAAACAAATCCACTGACAACATTTAACTTGGGATAGAAAAGCAGGCAATCAATCACAATACCAAACACTCATTTACAAACACATAGGTTTAAAATACAACTCTGGACTGTCTACAAAATAGACCAGCTCGACGAAAGGTGAACTATCCTAAAACCAACTAGTAGGACGCGTTCACCGATACTTCAGTCTCCACTTTTCCAAACTTAAGGCTTCGGGTTCTCCACGACCGCCATCTAGGGACTTGAAATTTTAATCCCACAACCGGGATGAGACGATGTCTCAGCAAGTTCAACCCCCTAAACCCCTATTAGAAAGAAAATACGCCTAGGGTGGCCTAGCCACATCACACAGAAGACTTACCTCGCATTAGCCTTCATCTGCAGGTTAACACAATTTATATAATTCAACCACGTACAATTATGATAACCAAACAACCATGGCACAATCACATCATCAGAACAATTCAACCACTTGGATCGTCTCAGCGATCAATCGACTTGGCCGATTACATGTCAATTCAGCAATTCAATCATTACTCTTAATCACGACCCCACTCGGCAAAATTAGAATCAGTGGCATCACGGCCCCACTCGGCGCGACCTTTATCAGGTGACAATTCACGACTTCTCTGGGTGCGACCTTTATCAGGTGGCAATTCACGGCCTCTCTGGGCGCGACCTCTAATAGGTGGCATATCACGGCCCCACTGGGCGCGACCTCTAATAGGTGGCATATCACGGCCCCACTGGGCGCGACCTCTATTAGGTGGCATATCATGGCCCCACTAGGCGCGACCTCTAATAGGTGGCATATCACGGCCAATTGCCCATCAATTTCCACACTTAGAATTTTATAAAGAATCCATATTTATCACAATCAACACTCAGTTCGCCACATCCATTCATCAAATTCAAATTCTAAATGCACAACAGCGATCGGCACAAAATTCTGAGCAAATAAGGTCCCAACGAAAATTTTCGAATTTTAATAAATAATTAAATTTATTTCGAAAATTAATTAAATAATAATATCCATATTCTTTTGTTATCCACACTCAATTTATAATATCCAACCATCAATTTCAAAATCCGAACACACAGCAACGATCGGCACGGAATTTTGAGCAATCGGTCAAAAATAATTTTTCCGTTTTTTAAAATAATAATATTTTAATAATTTCGGAATATAATATAATATTATAATTTCCAGAATTTCGAAACAATTAAATAATTCAAAAATAAAACCCTATTATGTCACATCAAGGTTTATTATTAAATAACTTCTTTTAACCTTTAATTTAAACACACTTTAACATAAACCAACCTCTTAATCCAATTTATAATTAAATACACTAATCCACCCACATAAACTTACTTAATTTAAACTAAGCACACTTAGGGCATAATTAACCGTCTAATAAAGATTTAGTGAGCTAAACTCACCGGATTAGCTAGCCGAGCGGACCAAAACGACGGGGACGACGCGAGGATCGACTTTCCTCAAAGCGGGCCGAGCATCCGGGCTCGGGAATGCGGCCAAAACGGGCCAAACACCCGCTGCATACCCATTTTTTTCCAGCCACTGCTTTGGGGTTGGAGGAGGCGGATTCGAGCTTGATCGAGCGGAGGAGCGGCGGAGGAGAGGGGCGGCAGCTCGGGCGAAGCTCCGGTAAGGTCGATGGTGGCTGGAGGCGGCCGAACCATGGCCTATGCTGGCCAAAACGGAGCTGGACAGCAGCTCCAGAACTGGGCGAGAAGGGAAACCGAGATGAGCGGAGCAGCGGTGGAGCGATGGCGTGAAGCACAGCGGCGAACGGCGGAGGGCAGCGGCGACGAGCGAAGCTGGCGGCGACGGGTGGAGCTGCTGGCTTCAACCGGTCTTCAGCTTGCTAGTTCGGGGTTCTCAGATCTGCTGGGGACGCGGGCTGAGGCGGAGCGGGGAGATGAGCTGACCGGCAAGCGGGCGCAGGCGGCGCGAGGCGGCAGCGACGACGAGCGGATGGGCGAAGGCGTGAGGTCCGGCGGCTTCTTCGGCTCCGCTGGCCTGCTCGATTCCGTCCAGCCACAAGAAGAAATCGGGGAGAGAGGGAGCCAACGGGAGGAGGAAGAAGAGAGGGAGGAGAGAGAAGGGGAGCCATTTCTTTTTCTTTTCCCTTTTCTTTTTCTCTTTTTCCCTCATCCAAATCAAGGTGGCCCACCATGACCTAGGATGACCTCACAATCCACTCACCCAATCCTCCACAACATCTTCCAATGGGTCCATTTTATTTTTCCGCCGGGGCATGAAATTTTGTACAATCAATTCTCCAATTCCACTTGATTCCCTTCCAATTGAATCAAATTGAAGTCCATAAAATTAATCCAATGTCACCACACTTCAATTAACATCTTCACTTGTTCATAGAACCAACTTAAGTCCTAATAGCAATACCAAAGGCGGGCCTACTAATTTCTCGGGTCAAATTAACCATTTTCTGATTTAATTGCTGAAAAACTCGGCTCGCATGAAAAATCTTCCGGAGATTAGTCAATATTCCTAAAATGATTTGTGACACACCCAGACTTCCAATTTCTGAATTCGATCTCAATTTCACGGTTAATTTCACTTTGGCACGATACTAGCGCGGCCCAACCTACCGGGTAGCCTTTAGAAATTTCCATGCATTTGACCGTGGTTGATCATCTCATGCCACAATGTACATCTTTGAAACATTAGCGACTTTTGGTTGTCGGGGTAATCTCAAGATTTCAAATACGAACACAGGGTACCCAATCGATAGAAAAGTCGGTCCAGTGTCGATCGACAAGAATTGTGTGATCCGGTGGAATCACCCACACTCGATCACATGCCCTTGTCGAGTCAACCTATCTCCGGTCTCTAATCGATTTTTATTTGTGCCGTAATGACCCTTGCAGATTAGCTCGGTCGAAAGGTCGCTTCCTGGTCAAATTCTCGAGTCTGATGCATTAGAAACTCTTAGCGGCTTCACCTGATAGACTAGTTTTCACATGAGTGGCCGACTCAAGGAAAAGAACTATATGCGTGCCAACGAAATGTCCGTCTCAAATTATTGAAAATAGAATCGAAAAATCGGGATGTCACACCTTCAGCAATAACCACTACACCAACTGCGTTATCACTTATGTCCAGCTCCACGGCCGGGCCTCACCTGTGGCGGGCGAGGCCAACCATCGCTTGTGGCTGGTGGCCGGCCACCAAAAAAGGGCAAGGAAAAAGCCAAAAAGAAGAAAAAAGAAGGAAAAAACAGAAAATTAAAAAAAAATGAAAATAAAAAAATAAAAAAATATTATTAAAAATTGTCAATGTCAATGTCGGCAGTCTTACGTGGCTTTGTTAGCTTCCACGTCAATATTTTCCGATCAAAATTGGCCGGATTAACTCAATTGACAAACTAACAAAAGGTTTAAGACTCAATCAGCAAGATCGAAAGGTTTATGAATAAGTTGGCAAAACTGTAATAGATTTATGACTTTTTGGACAATTCTCCCCCTAAGTGAGAGACAATAATTGCTCATTTTTTCCCAAGACACAGAAAGGAAGCTCCATAAATTAATAAGTAAACAGTAAAATTCTGAAAGAGAGGTCCTTGTGTGCCTCGAACATGTTTCTTCCTCAGGAGATCAAAAACATAGAGACCCATCCAATCGTGTCATCCAAACGCACCGATCTCCTTAATTCTCCATTTTAGTAATTAATACTTGAGACTTAACTACTAGTTCCTAGATGAAAATAAAAAGCCAAGATTCATTATTAATTGATTGATATTCCGATTTACTTTCAAATCCCAATTTATACCACTAAACTAGTTTTCCATTGAGGATGACTTTATCATTCCCCCGCGGGGCGGGGCGGGGAGGGAGAGAGAGTTAAGTTAGATTAATGCATATACAAAGTTTATCAGAAATCTCTCGATCTTGTACTCTTCTGAGACCCCAATGACTAAGATTGAGGCACTCTTGTACCACAATTCTTCTTGGCTGAAAGAGTCCTCACATCTTTTACCAAGATAAAATCATCCACAGCTGATGACCAATTATCTCTCACATTCCCAAGACCTTGATGTTTTGATTGATGCTTCCTCTGCATACCATACTCCGTGGAAGCATCCTAGAGAGCAATTCCACAATTTTTTCATCGTTTCATCCAAATCACTACTAGAAGAATCGTCCGAATCATCTGACGAAGAAGAAACCTGCTGTAACAAAATTTTTGCATCTAAAAGAGAATCGCTCCCACCAATTCCTTTCAAATAATCTTAAGCAATTTCATCATCAACATCTGAACCACTATCAGACATGTCCTCGGAGTCATCACTTTCAGAAGAATCTACGATAGAAAGGGATCACCTCCTCCTGCGTGGGGTTTCCTTGCCTTGGGGGAAGCGGTCGCATCTGGACCGTTGGCGATTCGCCGTGGGACGCAAGGGGACTCGTGGACGGCTGTGATGCGGCGGCAGGAGCTTGGGGATATCATATTCCGCTACGCAAACAGCTGCGGTGGGGGCTCTTTCTCTTTGGGAATATGCGAGAATCGATGCCATCGGCCCATCAGCATGGTCTTTTGGGATTGTCGTGGACAACTAGTCTAGCTGGGCGGAATTCGACCTTGATTGGTTTTGCAATTTGATAGGGATCCTCTGAAACATTTTGGCTTAGGCTACCGAAATCACGACGGTTTGTGATGTATTTATATGTTAATGGGGTTAACTGAGTCGATTTGCCCTCTTAAGTTACGGGATCCTAAATTTTCTTTAACAAAGTCTCTGGATACTTAGACATTAATTAAAGAAGATGATGAAAGAATGACCACTAGATTTTTGCATATCTAGTATGATTTATTCATCGATACATGAAAGATCTCTAAGTAGAAACAGTTTCTTTGTTACCGGAATGAAGTTGGATTGTGCACACAAACTAGCTTTCCTAGATGCTCATTTCTTCTTAGTGGAGATACCACACTGATATAATTGGACAACAACTTCATTGGTTGCTTTATATAAGTTTGTCATGTTTGGGAGGCTGAAGATGTCCTTGGGGACCATCCTCGCTTTACATTTTGAAGATAAGCGCATCATGATGCAAAATCATAAGAAAAATTCGAGTTCTTGTGGCAGCAAATTACACTTCTAATTTGGTTTGCTCTCCAATTTGCATTAGCCTTGTAGACTAGATGTGCAGCGGAAGATTCAGTGTGGAAGAGAGATTATTTCGAGAAGGTGAACAAAGGATTGTATTTTTGTTGGCAATTTGGTTGCAATTTAGCTACCTACTTTGGCAATTTGGTTTACTCTCCATGATCACCAGATCACGTGACTTTTGAGGTCAAAGGCCACGGCATTTGTGCTGCCTTTGAGCTTGTGGCCATGGCCTTGAGTGCAACGTTCAAGCTCTAACAGTTAACATCGGTGTGGTGGAAGATAGAGGGATGGGGGAGAAAAATGTGGTGGGGTGGGGGTTGTTTAATCTCTTTTTCTTTGGGTCTAAGGGTTTGTTTGTTTTTCAATTGGGTCTCTCTCAAAATGCATATTGTGCATTCTCAAAAGTGGGGATGGTTTTTCCAAGGTTCTCTATATTTTTTTCCTCTTTTTTTTTTTTTTTTTGTGAAAAAAAGGGCATGATACCTTACTTATATGTTATTTGATATAATAATTCTCTTTTGCACGTTAAACTTGCTTCTACATATTTCAGGTAATCTATAAGGTCGATGTTATATGATGTGTAGCTTTATCACAATCCCTCCTCTGGAGCTAAGCTCCTAGCATAATGTTAGAATGTCATTCCGCGCAGATAGGACTAGCAAAAGTAGTCATGAAAATGCAAGTTTGACCGTGAATTTAACTATCTCATGAGACACTCCAGCATAAGTGAACCTTCATAAAAGTTAGAAATCGATGTCCTAACCAAATTGCGGATGAGCCATTAACCTATGACTTTGATGAACATGTAGTCCTTCATGTTATATTGTCAAGCAAGAGGAGTTTTATGTCTCAAATGATTTCCAAATGGACCGAGTGATATACAAAGATGAAAATTTTCATTCGAAAATGAAAGCAAATGTGCTATGGCAAAAATAACAAAGGTGAGAAGAGACAGCTGTGTTTTTCTAGTATCGTTTATTATCACTAGTAGCATGATCACCTAACCAAATAGAGATGAGCTAGCAACTACATAAAAACCACCTTTTCGAAAGAGCGAAGGATCACGCCATGTATTGTCTTCAAGGAAATTAGAACAAGACCTTATTCAGTTGTGAAGGTGAAAATTTACATTAACGTAATGCTGATCAATGACAATAACAAATAAAAGGAAAAAAAAAACCCAATCTTGCCATTACTCAGAAATGCAAAACGAGAGAACCTAAATTGTTCGGCCATTGGACAATTTTTCAAAACCATCTTGCACAAAATAGTAGCATGTGATGAACAAGCTCTGACATGTGATGATAACTAGTTCCACATAATGAAACCATCCCTACCGCCATTGGGGGTTGATGAACAAAACAATTGGAATTACTAGTAAAACCGTCATGTATGACACTCCGAAGCTAATATAGAATGTCTCTCCATCTATGAAACCATCTTCTTTAGCTTTCCTGCATGATTTTGTTGCTGAGCAATTAACGTTAATGGTTGTCAAACAGTCATTACTCAATGGCAGTCCACACAGAAGATGGTTTCCGTAGTAACTGCTTTCATCGAATGACCCAAACTGATTTTTGTTTGGTATGGCTCCTCATAAGTCATTGTAAGACACGTTGAAGACTCCCAAAAATTCAATCGAGTGAGCTCTTTAGGGATAAAACTAATCAAGTTGTTGTAGGAAAGGTAAATGCTCTCTATCTTTGTGAGGTTCGACAATGACATCGGTATATGTCCTGTAAGCTTGTTGTGCGACAAATTCAACACAAGCATGTCTGTGAGATTGCAATCTCTGGTGGGATCTCCCCGCTGAAATGGTTGCAAGAAAAATCTAGTCCTATCATGTTAAGGAGTGCGTAGCCTTTATAAGCATCAAACCTTCTTTTTGTTGTGAACCCAACAATATGTGGAACTTCCATTGCTTCATCTAAAAATTTATCTTGGTAGAACCTGGTTGGCTTCTAATTGTCCTCACATAAGAAAGAGGTGACAATGTTTGACCTCCATATTAGTGTAAAGCGGTGTTGAATCTACCTTATTGGCATATCCTCTAGAGGAGAAATTCATGGGTCCCAAGCAAATAGGTAATGGACCAAATAGATTGTTTTCAGAAAGATCGATCATACTTAAGCTTTTCAATTTGCACAATTGCTTGGGAAATGTTCCATTGAAGCTATTACCTCTCAATAAAAGAATGCTTAATTGAGAGAGGTTACCTAGCCAATAGGGTATGCTTCCGAAGAACTCATTTTCACTCAAATCCAAGGTCACCAAATTGGAGTTGTTAGGGAGCAGATGCACGATTGAACCATTCAATTTGTTCCCATTTAGATGGATATGACTCAACATGGGTGCTATGAAAGATAATGCTAATGAACCAGAGAGATTGTTGTTAGACAAAGCCAAATACTCGAGCTCAGGAAGATTAAAGAGTTCTTGAGGGATGAGGCCATTTAACTGATTTTTGGACAAGTCAAGGAGCACAAGCAATGACATGTTTGCAATCACTCTGGGAAGCTTACCAATGAAAAAGTTGTTGCTAACGTCCAATTGGGACGGATTTAAGAGTGATGAAAGAAAAGAGAGATCTCCAGTGAACCTGTTGTGCTCTAAGTGTAGGCATAACCAATTTAGGTTCATGGTGTTGTCGGAAAACACGATTTCTCCTTGCAAGTTGTTATATGCTACATTGAGTTTATACAATGATGAGTTGCTATCTAGTAACTGGATAGGTAGTCCCCCGGAGAAATTGTTGTGAGAAAGGTCTAAGGAATATAGGGATTTTATACTACCCAGTTCAGATGGAATATTCCCTTCCAATCTATTGGCTGATAGATTAAGGTGGTACAGATTTGGGACATTTAAACAAAATTCGGTCGTGAGCTCTCCTCTCATGCCGTTGTTGGACATGTCCATCACCAAAAGATTATGAAGGGTCATTAGTGGAACCTCAAGTGTCGCAAATAAGTTATTTGCCATAAGAAGGTTTTCCAACTTAGTGTTGTTTTCCAACAACCAAGCTGGAAAGGGACCCAAAATGCCATTCGAGGAGAGATCAATGGTTCTCAGGTCATATTGATGATTGAGAAAGTCAAGAGAAGTCACTTTGAATCCTTTCAATAGACTATGTGACATACTAAAAACTGTCAATTGGAACCTCAGGATCGAAGACGCAACTTTGGAATCAGTTGTTGGGTTATTGTCATCAAGCAAGAGGACCTTAAGTATTGAGTAGTTTGCAAGTGGGCTGAGTGATGAGGGATGTCAAAATAATTGCCCGAAATGGAAAGCAATTCGAGTGAAGTAAGACTAGTGAGGGGAGATGAGGTGACATTATCTGTGAATTCATTGTCTTCAAGAAGTAGAACCCGAATAGATGTCATGTTTCGCCAGCATGTAGGAAGCTCGCCAGTAATTCTGTTACTGCTAAGATCCAGCTCTTCTAGTTTTAGGAGGTTACACAAGCCTGTTATTGATATCACAAGTCAATTCAATTACAATGGTAGATATCAAAATGTATAACAAGGACACACACATACATGAAGGATTCATTTTATGTCCAAGTTTTACATTGAGAGATTAGGACTTACTTTGATCTGATAGTTTGCCATTAAGACCGGTGTTGTATGAGGACAACAATCTAAGAGATGTCAAAGGACCAAGGCTGGAAAGGATTCCCATGGTGGTGTTCAATGAAGAATAATCCAAGATGAGCTGTTCCAACTTACTGAAGTTATGGAAATCTTCCCAGAAAACAAAAGATTATTGAACATCAGATTTCCTTACACAGACATAATCAAGAAATGGCATAAAAATATCATGAGTGAATGGAACCTCTTTTATAAAAACTTAGGCTCTGTTTGTTTTGCGAAAAATATGACATTTCCGGAAAACATTTTCCAAGAACTCATATTTTAGGAAAATGACAATATTTTCCGATATTTGCTAAAATTTGAAAATGAACTAGAAAATATTTTCCATCGTTTGGTATGGAAAATCTGATTTGATTTTCATCCGTGTACTCCTTTCAATAATATTTTATTTTTATTCTAAAAAAAGAATTTTTAATTATTTTTTCTTTTTTTTTTTTCTTTTTTCCTTCTTGTTCGGTTGATCACCAGCCATAGGTGATGTCAAGATTGCCCGAGGCAAGACAAGCTTGAGCCTTGTTAGATTGGTGAAGCCTCAGCCTTCGGTGAGCTTGTCCCTCGCTTGTGGTCGGTCGCTAGCCCTCATCATAGCCGGCGATCAAATGAGGAAGAAGGAAACAGAGAAAGAAAGAAAATTAAATATTTGATTTTTAAAAAATGAAAAAGAACAAATAATTAAAAAGAGTGCATGGAGGAAAATAAGTTTAGGTCAAAGAAAGAGAATGGAAAATGATTTCCTCATTTTCCCCACTTTTGAAAATGCCTTTTCCATTGTAGGAAAATATTTTCCTTCACTTATTTATTTTCCGTAACCTAAATGCTGGAAAATCTGGAAAACATTTTCTTGAAAATTGTTTTCCGCAAAATGAACGGAGCATTATTATGAGCATACATTTACTAATGGGTTTGACTAACCTTGAGTAGTAATTGTTCCTTCTATTGTATTATACTGGAGAGAAAGGATCTTGAGGGATGAGAGTGCCCCTAATGCTCGCACGACGGTCCCCACATCCTTCAAGTGGACACCATCCAGGTAGAGGTTCTCTAAGTGGCTCAAGTTTTTGATGCCTACCAGTAAAATTCCAAGAAAATAACTTGCTTGGCAATAAAGTTGTGAAAGCACTCATGCGGATGCTTCGAGATAGGAATCTTTTGAATCAGGCAACATTTCTATATGGAAAGAGAAGGGGTCCCAATTTATGACTTCTATATTCTCAATATGATGCACATGTAAAGGTATGAAAGATACTGCATGAAAATTGAAACAGTACCTTCAACAGTAGCCGCTGCATTGACTGCATTACAACTTATGTCTAGCTCCTTTAAATTATTGAAACAACCTAATTTATCCATGAACCTTGCTAACTCAAGTCAAGGATGATGATTTTGTCTGGAATTATGAACAGAGAATAAGTTGGAGAAACTATCATTCACATTTGAAGTCCCATTCAAATGTTGTTTTGGAGAATAGACACATGAGAGTCGGAATTGTACCGCGAACAGGTCAAATAGAATTATCCAGAGAAAATAATGAAAACACCCACGCGGATGTCTGGGAATAGGAATCTTTTGAATTAGCAACATTTCTATATGGAAAGAGAAGGGATGACTTCTATATTCTTAATATGAAGCACATGTAAAGGTATTAAAGAGCATGCATGAATCGTAGTCTAGTTAGTTTAATTTATGAATAAAAACAAGGATTCTCCATGAAAATTGAAATAGTACCTTCAGCAATAGCTGCTACATCACCTCGACTATAACTTATGTCCAACTCCTTTAAATTACTAAAACCACCTAATTTATCCACAAACATTGCTAACTCATGTCAAGATGGTAATTTTTTTACGGAATTATGAACAAAAGAATAAGTTGGAGAAAGTATCATTCACATTTAAAGTCCCATTCAAATGTTGTTTTGGAGAATAGACACCTGAGAGTCGGAATTGTACCATGAACAGGTAAAACAGAATCATCCAAAGTAAATAATGACAGCACCCACGTGGATGACTCGGGATAGGAATATTTTGAATTAGTTATTTTTCTATATGGCAAGAGAAGGGATGACTTCTATATTCTTAATATGAAACACATGTAAAGGTATTAAAGAGCATGCATGAATCGTAGTCTAGTTAGTTTAATTTATGAATACAAACAAGGATTCTACATGAAAACTGAAACAATACCTTCAGCGGTAGCTGCTACATCGACTGCATTATAACTTATGTCCAGCTCCTTTAAATTACCGAAACCACCTAATTTATCCACAAACATTGCTAACTCAAGTCAAGGATGGGGATTTTGTATGGAATTATGAACAAAGAATAAGTTGGAGAAACTATCATTCACATGTGAAGTCCCATTCAAATGTTGTTTTGAATCATAGACACCCCAGAGTCGGAATTGTACCGTGAACGGGTAAAATGGAATTATCTAGAGTAAATAATGAAAGCACCCACACATATGCCTTGGGATAGGAATCTTTTGAATCAGTAACATTTCTATATGGAAAGAGAAGGGGGTTGCAATATATGACTTCTTTATTCTTAATATGAAGCACATGTATAGGTATTAAAGAGCCTGCCTACATGACTCACAAGCTAGTTAGTTTAATTTATGAATAAAAATGAGGTTCCTACATGAAAACTGAAATAGTACCTTTAGCAATAGCCATTGCATCAATTGTGTTATCACTTATGTCCAGCTCCATTAAATTGCTAAAACCACCTAATTTATCCATAAACAATGTTAACTCATGTCAAGGATGGCGACTTTGTACTGAATTATAAGCAGAGAATAAGTCGGAGAAATTTACCATTCACATGTAAAGTCCCACTCAAATTATTGTATTGAGGAACAGATGCCGGAGAGATGGAATTGTACCAAGAATGGATAGAATAGAATGATCCAGAAAGTTATCGCTCAAGTCAAGCACCTCTAGTTTGCTTAGCCTTGAAGATAGCAAGTTTGGTTCTGCAAACAAACAATAAAAAGCAGTAAAAGCCGCAGAAATCTATTCAAGGACACGTGCAAATAGATATTGCCATTTCAAGGGGAAATATGTCGTAGACTCGTGAATAAATGATGACGTGGACATAATCATCTATGATGTAGGAAGTGAGTAAGAACTTGGACATGTGATTAACTTATGAGTTCATTAGATAATGAGTATCTCTTTTTTATAGGAAATGGACGAACGGCGAATTTATACCTTTTGGTGCAATCCACCCTCCTAAATAGTTGGAGGACAAGTCAAGGCTCTTGAGTTCTTCAAAGGGAAGAAGTAGAGAAGCATTTAGGTACCAAGTTTTGGAGCCAAAACGGTCATATCTCGAATTGGAGAGCATTAGCTGAGTGACTCGTCCTGTGGTGGGGTTGCACTCAACACGTTGCCCAGCTGCAATAGTTGAAATATGATCCCCCATGTCCACCCAATATGTCAGGTTCAATGTGCATTGAGCACTAAGAGGGCAACCCTTTCTTGCTCCCGACACCCATGAGAGCCACATAAACATGTGATACCCCAAACCACCACAAACACCCACAGTGCTTTCTTTTTCATGTTTGCAGATTCGAGTGACCAAACTTTATATGGATCGCACTCTGGAGTTAACATCTTTTTTGCAAGTTAAAGCAATTTTATAGGAGTTCAGCGGTGCCTGTGCTTGAGTGTGAAACTTGTGGTCATGGCCAAAGTCTTGGTCATAATTTTTCCACGTGGTTAGTCTAGCCTAGCCTAGTCAACCATTGTCATTTATATGACTAATTCAATCTCTATCCAAAGTAAAGCACAAGCCTTGTGATTTACTTGGAACTTTTGGCAAAAAGTGATCTTGACTAGAGGCATCTCAAAAGTAGACATGTTGTAAAAGTAATGCAAAAATTGACAAGATCTTGCTATTAAAACAACGCAAAAACATTGAAGAAATAGATGGGGAACAACAAAGATACCAAATATTTATGTGATTTGGTCCGAATATGGGTACCTACCCCATGGGAGATCCGGCGATAAATAATTCACTGTAATCAAAGAATTGGAGTTATAATCGCTTACAAGCTCGGGTATTTCTCACACCTAGATTAAGACCAAACTCAAAAGTGTTTACAAATAAACAAATTAATTAGATGTAAAGCTCACGGTGCAAATCACTGCGTGTTTAAGCCTATAGCAAAATCCTTTGGACAGCTAATTCAAGAGTGTCCATACATTCTTTCTTTTGTTCTTTGTGTGGTGGCTCAATTTCAAAAGGAACCCCTATTTGGCTTCTTTAGTAAAGGAAACCCAAGAAAGCAAAACCTTGCTTTTAATTTATGTTCTTTTCTCTAACCACTTCTTGAACCCACGCTTTCTTTTGTACAACCAATAAGAAAATCCCAAGTAGGCAATTAAAGTCCATGGAAAATTTGACCACAAGAGTTCATTGTAGACATGTTGTAAAAGTAACGCGAAAATTGACAAGATCTTGCTGTTAAAACAACGCAAAAACATTGAAGAAATAGACGGGGAACAAGAAAGATACCAAATATTTATGTGATTCGGTCCGAATTGGTACCTACCCCAGCTGATAAATAATTCACTGTAATAAAAATTGGAGTTATAATCGCTCCATCAATGATTAAGACCGAACTCAAAAGTGTTTACAAATAAACAAATTAATTAGATGTAAAGCCCAAATCCGGGTTTCCCAAAAATTGAACTTGTATGTTCTTTCTTTTTTCTTTTACCTTAATTTCAAAAGGAACGCTTCTTTAGTCAAGAAAACACAAGAAAGCAAAAATATCCTCTCAAATCTTTTTTCAATAAGAAAATTGAAGGTCGGAAAATTTGAGATAGTTAATCTGGGCCCTTGTTAACAAAAAAATTTCTCCAATGTTTACATCAACCAAATCCCAAATTGAAAACTCTCCAATATATACACTCAAATCTTTTACATTGAAGGTCTAGATATAATCGTGAATACATCCAACCAAATAAAAGAAACTCTCCAATATATATGCTATTCACAGAAAGATTGGGTTCATCGAGTTAGGTTCACTTGGAAAATGCCCTCCATTAACGTGAGATCAATGCCTATGAGCCATTAGATCTTGTGCATCTCACATTGTCTCATAAAAATTCACCGTGAAAATGCATTAGGCTCAAATAATCGTAGCCCTTCGGGATTGGTGTAATTGATTGGAGCGCTTAGTGATTTCTAGCTCAAGAATTCGGGAATCATCCATTGATCCCACTATTTTCATGCAAACTGGCCTTCACAAATAAACTTTTTGTATTTAATCAGTCTATAGGACTTGCGGGGCATTTCAAAAAACTTTCGGTTAACCCAGTCTTCACGCTCCGAGCCATCAAGTATAAAACAAAAAGCGTTATTGCGAGATTTCTGCCCACTCCGAAAGCAATTGTTCGGAGCATGTACGGGTCAAATGTGGTGAACTCGTGCGTGTCTACCCGGAATTCCATTACGCGCCTAACAATTAAGGCGAAAGTGGAAGACCCCCCAAGACCAGGTCTTTAAACTGCTCCACCCTGAATTGGACATCTCAGGATGTCTTCTCCCCACAAGCCATTTAAAGGCAAGTGAGGGGAAGAAACAAGGGATAATGTCCCCAAGGGTAACTCCGGCCGACCCTGAACAAGGGTGGAGACCCCCTCTGACTCCCGCGATGCCCTTCTCCTAGCTTACTAGGCTGGGTACAGGAGAATGACGAGGCCAGTCCTTCGGCAAGAAGGCTGGTTGGCCGCCCGCCCGCCCCTTTGCTTGGGTGGTGGGGCCCCCCACGATTGGAAAAAGAAAAAGTCTCGCAAGTGCGAGGGGGTTAGGGATGCTGTGAGTTTGACGCGTGTATAGTCGCGCGTGGGGGCCCCACCCGGGTGGGCCGGGGGGCCCGCCTCGCCAGCAAAGAGTCCAAATCCCTTATTTTATTGCGCGACTTTTGTAGAGGGGGAGCACCATGGCGGAGGAGGTGCGATGAGTTGGAAACTGGGGTTCCGATTTTGGATTTTAGCAATTTTCAAATTCTAGAAAAGCAGCACGCTCTCCTTAGTTTCTTTATCAATTTTAATGAAGAAAGTTAATTTCGGACGTCTCCCAAAAGACGCCCTTTTACGTCTTTTAAATAAATGTCGCGAAGCTACTTTTTAATCCAATTTTTCAAAAAAAAAAAAAAGTAAGGGGAAATTGAAAAGCACATTAGGCTAGGCGTGCAATTTCAATATTTTTGTCACATATTAAATATTTTATAGTACTTCCTTTATCTCCTCAAGAGTACTTAAAGCGCAGATAAGACGACCACCTTTGCAAGACCCGTGCCTTTCGGGGCAGATGACTTTGGATTTCAAGAGAAGAATCACACTTTCATCGCCAGTTGATGGCATGTCTGGACTCTTCTTCCCTACAACAATGTTGCCGTAAAATAAGGACGTGTTTGATAATGATTTTGCTCTCGGAAACAGATTCTGATAAAAAATAATTCTTGATATTCTATTCCCGATAACAATTTCTAAATATTTTAAGCCGTTTAATAACTATCCAAAATTTCTAATTTTAGAATAGAATTGCATTTGGTATCGTACTCATTGATTCTGTTCAAAATCAATTTATTTTAATTTTTAAATTAATTCTATATTATTCTCCTTTTCTTTATTTCCTTTTTTATTTCTTTTTTCTCCTATTCTTCTTCTTTTTCTTTAGGCTAGTCGCCGGATCGGCGACCGGCCAAACGAGGGCCGGCAACCTCACCAGAGCGTCACCAGCCCACGACAAGGACGGCCCTCGTCGACCGAGCCTTGCTGTAGCTGGGCGAGGCCTGCCTGGCCACCGATGGGGTTGGGCTTGCCTTCAGCGAGCTCGCTGGACCTCACTCTAGCTTGGCGAGACTCCAGCGAGCTCACCGAACTGGTTGCGTAAAGTTTCCACTAATCAGATTTAATACCTTTTCCAGTATAAGTTTATCAGTTGAGCACAACCGTTACAAATCTGGAAAAATAAGATGATAATTAGAACGGCAAAAGCTTAAAGCCTAGAAAGGGCGAAGATAGGGGAAACATAAGGCCCATTAACCTTTTCTTGCCTGATCCTTGGGAGCTTCTTCGCAACCGATAAATTCTTGCCAGTCGGTGAACCTTATCACGAAAAGAAAAGTTGTTATTATTAAAAAGAGTTCCGACTTACGGAAGCAGACGCAATCTACTACCGGAGCAAAAATCACTTCCGTGGAACATAAGCGTAGAAATCCTTAAGAAGCGAACATGAAGACGTGTCCAAACCACAATCAAGTTTATTGAAGACAAAGAATCAACGAAATCTGAGAATCGGAAAATTGGCAAACCAGAACATGCACCTCTGCAGCTGAATAAAATCAGAGAAACCTGGATAGGTGATTCACATGAGCAGGGCCAAAAAGAAAAGCTATACCTAAAGTTCGACATGATTGCTGAATGAATATGCAATTATGCAAATCATCTTTAGCAACACTAAACCTTGGGAAGGCACATATCAGTACTTGCATTAGTTTGACAGGAGTAAGAACACTTAGGTTGATGTGTAAAATGATACAAAAGATACAGAGATAAACCAATGAGTGTAGAGCAAAGTCACAACTTTTTGATGCAAAATAAGAGATCAAGGATAAGCAGATCTACAAGAATTTCAATGAGGATTGTCAGAAAAATAGAACTTTCAATCTAACAAATACCGAATATGGTCATCATGGCACAAAATAAAAGATACTTATAGCAGCAGTCTTTTTTATGATTGATATACCCTAACACAGATCTCTTTTGCATGTGCTTGGATGTTCTGCATAAGTAAAACTAAGCATGTTATTATCTGCATCATTACACGTCAATTTTGAAAAGAATGTATGTCAACTCCATTGAGAACAATCTGCTCGAGCTTCTAAAAAAATGAAACCAAGAAGAGTGTTGTGACCAAAATTTCGGGTGCACCACCTAAAATTATGCTAATGGATTGCTAAGCCTAGACTTAGCTCAGACTCTCCCAAGCCCATACCAATTCATGACTTAGGTTCAAGTTCTTAACATGTAAATGATTTTCAATCAGGAGTCGCCACTAATCTATTTTCGGTAGGTCAATTAGACACCTAAGTAAAATAATTTAAGAATTATTTTACTTCTGCAAACCAAAAATTTTTTGTACGGGGACTTGATTACGTTAGATTTCTCTAACACCCTTACAGTACATTTCTTTTTTATTTTGAAAAATGTTTGGCAAGCAACTTGAATTGACTTTAATTCACTTCCCTAACATGTGAAGTGTTCATACGGGTGCACAAACCACAAATTTAGCATTCCAGAAAGCAAATGAATAAATTGTAAAACTTACCTCATAGCAACGAAAGCATCTGTATTGTTAGATCAGAATTCACATCGACGATCCTAGATATGATTTCTAATTAATACGCAATTTCTTTTTTGTTTTCACTTATTTAATGAGAATCATGCCATGCATGCTATTAATCTAACATGAAACGATATGACATAGCAACACGACCTAAATTACATCATAGGAGTAAAGTAATTTTTTTGTGTTTTCTTCTTGAAATTCGAAATTAAATAAATGCAATAATTAAATGTGTAATCTAAATTAACCAAACGACCTAATTCTAATGACGAGCAGTTTCATACCTAACAAAAATCACTAAATGACATGTATTTCATAAACCTAATTCTATATGACGCGCACATGATTTTTATTTTTCTAAAAAATGCAACCTATTCTAATATGCAATGACGTGCAAAGAATGCCATAATTCTAATTTTTCTTTTTTCTTTTATGAAATTCGAAATTAAAATTGCCAAATAATTAAACACGCAATTCAAATAAAATCGAAAGATATCATCCTAAATGAATGCATTTTTTTATTTTTCAAAAAAATTCGAAATAAAATCCCTATCCTAAATATGCAATCTATTTCAAAGATATCATCTAAACATGCATTTTAAAAATAATGACTAACTAACCTATCATGCAATCAATCATAATCTACATGGGATGCAATTCCATTTTTTTTTTTTTGTATTTTCGGGATAAATAGAACAATTAAAAGATAAATATCAAACCATCCATAGTCATCAAAAATGCCATCCACCATTCGAATTGAAATTCAAACTTGATTATTTCGCTAATAAAATCGATAAATTAATCTTAAGCCTTAAATATCATATATCAATTTTACTCACACGTGAATTATTCCATCTAAAGCCTTATTGATAGAATAAAAATTCGTGCGATTGCAAATTGGATGCTACATCAGGGAATTCAATCATGCATTGGAAAATAAATCAGACAAAGAGACAAAATATTCAAAAAAACTAAAACAAGATAAAATAAATCTACCTAATAAACTAAATCTAGTAAATCTACCTAATAAAAAAAAATAGATCTATACCTAAATTTGCATTTTTTCAAAAAATCCAATCGGTAGAATGGACCAACAATGGGCACGGCACGGCACAGCTCTAGGGCAACAGCCGTGGCAGTACCTCGGCGTGACTTGACAAAGTCACGACAAGTTCAATGGGATATCTTCTGGGACACCAAGAAATCTGTGGAGTCGAATTGAACAGGAAGCAACAACGTCGATGCAGCAAGATCAGCAGGTTTCGCCAATGTCGGGCTGGGCCGTGAGATTCAGGCCCGAAGACCCGACGGATGCTTCTACAGTAATGAACAGATGCTGGAGACGACGCTTCTTGAAACGCACTTGGACTGGCGTGGCCGAGCAACGGGAGCAGCACCTGGCGTGGCAGATCAGCGGGAGCAACACCTGGCGTTTGAAGATCCGAGCGTTTGCTGGAGAAGCTGGGCTCGCCAGGAACCTGCAGCAAATCTGGGCTAAGGAACTTGCAGTCGATCCTGCACGCTGCCCAGGCTGTCTTGAATCACTCAGAGACCGCTGGCAGAAGCAAGATTGCAGTGGGGGGACAGCGAAGCGCCTGGCGTGGCAGAGCAATGGGAGCAGCACGACACCGGCACCGAGAAGGAGCTGCAGGCACGCGTAGGGATCACCGACGTCGTGGAGCCTCTATTGAACTACCACCAGCAAGAAGGCCGAGCTTTGTTCGATATCAATTTTTCTCTCACGATCCACCCTTTCTCTCGATTCTCACGTGTGTCGCTCAATTTTTTGTCGTGTACTTAATTGTGCCTCCCCGAAACCCTACACAAACAACCTATTTATAGGCCACGGATTAGGTTTTTTTTTTTAACTTTTTTTCCAAATCGATATCGATGAAAATTCTTTTTCCAAACACGATATTCGTTTCACCGAACGCAATATTTGCTTTTCCACTTGCCCTAGCCGAAAAAATTCCATCATATCCCGGAAAATTTCAAATTCCTATTTTCACAAGATAATTTCTAATAAATAAAAAAAGGGCTTGGGCTAATTTGCTCGCTTCGTGGGCTTAGTCCGACTTGCCAAATTAAAGTTCAAAACCACTAATTCGAATCTATTCATCACCGGTTTAATAAATAAATGCATAACATGTAAATTAAAAATAAATACACCTACATCTATATGCTATGCAATTAATATTTTTTCAGGGATAAAATTAACCATTAATTTTCTATACAATAAATAAATGACCGGATCTCCAAAATTTAGGTGTCAACAAAGAGCATTGAGATTTGGTCCTAATAATCAATTCTAAATAACACACAAAGGATAATATGCCCATCCCTATTTAAACAACATAGGAGCAGAAAGGCCAGATTGACCGTGACATTAAAAACTCAAGCATTATAGGAAGAACGGGGACACAGGTTGAAGAACGTCACGCCTAACAAAGTTGACTTCTAATGATGCCATAGAACTTCATGCCAGCAAGATAATTTATACTACTGGGCGGGGCGGGGCGGGGAGGGAGAGAGAGTTAAGTTAGATTAATGCATACACAAAGTTTACCAGGAAATCTTCTCGATCTTGTACTCTTCTGAGACCCCAATGACTGAGATTTGAGGCACTCTTGTACCACGATTCTTCTTGGCTGAAAGAGTCCTCACATCTTTTACCAAGATAAAATCATCCACAGCTGATGACCAATTATCTCTCACATTCCCAAGACCTTGATGTTTTGATTGATGCTTCCTCTGCATACCATACTCCGTGGAAGCATCCTAGAGAGCAATTCCACACAATTTTTTCATCGTTTCATCCAAATCACTACTAGAAGAATCGTCTGAATCATCTGACGAAGAAGAAACCTGCTGTGACAAAAATTTTGCATCTAAAAGAGAATCGCTCCCACCAATTCCTTTCAAATAATCTTAAGCAATTTCATCATCAACATCTGAACCACTATCACACATGTCCTCGGAGTCATCACTTTCAGAAGAATCTGTTGCTCCATCCTGCTCAGCCGACTCCGACTCTGAGTCTTCCTCATCACCATATTCCGCAACATCATCCTCACCATCTTCCTCATCGTTTCTCCTCAAATTCGATCTCCTCTTGCCTCCAGCCATGTCCGAGCTCGCGAATCAACTTCGATTGTCGGACCAAAAAAAAAAAAGAAATCAACTTGGATTGAATTTTCTGACCTAATTGATCGATCGATTGAGATCGATTTGGGGGCGACGACGAGAGAAAGGGATCACCTCCTCCCGCGTGTGGTTTCCTTGCCAAGGGGGAAGCGGTCGCATCTGGACCGTTGGCGATTCGCCGTGGGCCGCAAGGGGACTCGTGGACGGCTGTGATGCGGCGGCGGGAGCTTGGGGATATCATATTCCGCTACAGAAACAGCTGCGGCGGGGGCTCTTTCTCTTTGGGAATATGCGAGAATCGATACCATCGGCCAATCAGCATGGCCTTTTGGGATTATCGTGGACAACTAGTCTAGCTAGGCGGAGTTTGATCTTGATACAACACTAATATAATTGGACAACAACTTCACTGGTTGCTTTATATAAGTTTGTTGTGTTTGGAAGGCTGAAGATGTCCTTGGGGACAATCCTTTATCAGCGCATCATGATGCAAAATCATAGGAAAAATTCGAGTTCCCACGGTAGCAAATTACATTTTTAATTTGGTTTGCTCTCCAATTTGCATTAGCCTCATAGACTAGATGTGCAGTGGAAGATTCAGTGTGGAAGAGAAATTGTTTCGAGAATGTGAACGAGGGACTGTATTTTTTGTTGGCAATTTGGTTGCAATTTGGCAATTTGGCTTACTCTCCATGTCAGCAGATCGCGTGACTTTTGAGGTCAAAGGCCACAGGCATTCGTGCTGCCTTTGAGCTTGTGGCCATGGCCTTGAGTGCAACGTTCAAGCTCTAACAGTTAACATTGGTGTGGTGGAAGATAGAGGGATGGGGAGAAAAATGTGGTGGGAGCGGGGGGGTTGGTTCTCTCTTTTTCTTTGGGTCTAAGGGTTTGTTTGTTGTTTTAACTGGGGCCTCTCTTAAAATGCATATTGTGCATTTTCAAAAGTGGGGATGGTTTTTCCAAGATTCTCTATATTTTTGTTTAGCTTTCTTGTGTGATTTTGTTGCTGAGCAATTAACATTAATGGTTGTCGAACAGTCATTACTCAATGGTAGACCACATAGAAGATGGTTTCCGTAGTAACTGCTTTCATCGAATGACCCAACTTGATTTTTGTTTGGTATGGCTCCTGACAAGTCATTGTAAGACACATTGAAGACTCCCAAAAAATTTAACCGAGTGAGCTCTTCAGGGATAGAACCAATCAAGTTGTTGTAGGAAAGGTCAATGCTCTCTATTTGTGTGAGGTTTGACAATGACATTGGTATATGTCCTGTAAGCTTGTTGTGCGACAGATTCAACACAACTATGTCCTGTGAGAATGCAATCTCTGGTGGGATCTCCCCGCTAAATTGGTTGCAAGAAAAATCTAGTCCTACCATGTTAAGGAGTGCATAGCCTTTATAAGCATCAAATCTTCTTTTTGCTGTGAACCCAACAATATGTGGAATTTGCCATGCTTCATCTCCCATAAATTTATAGTGGTAGAACTCCTTATTAAAGGACCAGTGGCTTCTAATTGTCCTCACATAAGACAAAGGTGACAATTTGTGACAACTCTCTTCGAAACGCGGTATTAAATCTAGTATGATTTATTCGTCGATACATTAAAGATCTCTAAGTAGAAACAGTTTCTTAATTACTGGAATGAAGTTGGATTACACGCAAACTAGCTTTCCTAGGTGCTCATTTCTTCTTATTGGAGATACAACATTGATATAATTGGACAACAACTTCATTGGTTGCTTTATATAAGTTTGTTCTGTTTGGGAGGCTGAAGATGTCCTTGGGGACAATCCTTGCTTTACATTTTGTACATAAGCGCATCATGATGCAAAATCTTAGGAAAAATTTGAGTTCCCGTGGTAGCAAATTACACTTTTAATTTGGTTTGCTCTCCAATTTGTATTAGCCTCGTAGACTAGATGTGCAACGGAAGATTCAGTGTGGAAGAGAGATTGTTTCGAGAAGGTGAACAAGGGATTGCATTTTTCATCGGCATTTTGGTTGCAATTTAGCTACCTACTTGGGCAATTTGGCTTACTCTCCAGGTCAGTAGATCGTGTGACTTTTGAGGTCAAAGGCCACGGGCATTCGTGCTACCTTCGAGCTTGTGGCCATGGCCTTGAGTGCAACGTTCAAGCTCTAACATTGGTGTGGTGGAAGATAGAGGGATGGGGAGAAAAATGGGGTTTGAGGTGGCATGGGGTCGGGGTTGTTAATCTCTTTTTCTTTGGGTCTAAGGGTTTGTTTGTCTTTTTAACTGGGGTCTTTCTCTCAAAATGCATATTGTGCATTCTCAAAAATGGGGACAGTTTTTCCATGGTTCTCTATATTTTTTCCTCCTTTTTTTTTTTTTTGTGAAAAAAGGCATGATACCTTACTTATACGTTATCTGATATAATAATTCTTTTTTGCATGTTAAACTTGAATTCTACATTTTTCAGGTAATCTATAAGGTCAATGTTATATGATGTGTAGCTTTATCACAATCCCTCCTCTGGAGCTAAGCTCCCAGCATAATGTTAGAATGTTGTTCCGTGCAGATAAGACAAGCAAAAGTAGTCATGAAAATGCAAGTTTGACCGTTAATTTAACTATCCCATGAGACACTCCAGCATAAATGAACCTTCATTAAAGTTAGAAATCAATGTCCTAACCAAATTGCAGATGAGCCATTAACCTTAGACTCTGATGAAAATGTAGTCCTTCATGTTATATTGTCAAGCAAGAGGAGTTTTATGTCTCAAACGATTTCCAAATGGACCAAGTGATATATAGAGATGAAAATTTTCATTCGGAAATGAAAGCAAATGTGCTACGGCTAAAATAACAAAGGTGAGAAGTGACAGGTGTGTTTTTCTAGTATTGTTTATTATCACTAGTAGCATGATCACCTAACCAAATAAAGAGGAGCTAGTAACTACATAAAAACCACCTTTTCCAAAGAGCGAAGGATCACGCCACGTATTGTCTTCAAGGAAATTAGAACAAGACCTTATTCAGTTGTGAAGGTGAAAACTTACATTAATGTAATGCTGATCAATGACAATAACAAACGATAGGAAAAAAACCCAATCTTGCCATTACCCGGAAATACAGAACAAGAGAACCTAAATTGTTCAGCCACTAGACAATATTCGAAAACCATCCTGCACAAAATAGTAGCATGTGATGAACAAGCTCCGAGATGTGGTGATAACCAGTTCCACATAATGAAACCATCCCTGCCGCCATTGGGGGTTGATGAACAGAACAACTGGAATTACTAGTAAAACCATCGTGTATGACACTCCGAATCTGATATAGAATGTCTCTCCATCTATGAAACCATCTTCTTTAGCTTTCGTGCATGATTTTGTTGCTGAGCAATTAACATTAATGGTTGTCGAACATACATTACTCAATGGCAGTCCACACAAAAGATTGTTTCCGTAGTAACTGCTTTCATCGAATGACCCAAACTAATTTTTGTTTGGTATGGCTCCTGACAAGTTGTTGTAAGACACATTGAAGACTCCCAAAAAATTCAACCGAGTGAGCTCTTCAGGGATAGAACCAATCAAGTTGTTCTAGGAAAGGTCAATGCTCTCTATCTTTGTGAGGTTCGACAATGACATCGGTATATGTCCTGTAAGCTTGTTGTGAGACAGATTTAGCACAAGCATGTCCTGTGAGATTGCAATCTCTGGTGGGATCTCCCCAATGAATTGGTTGCAAGAAAAATCTAGTCCTACCATGTTAAGGAGTGCGTAGCCTTTATAAGCATCAAATCTTCTTTTTGTTGTGAACCTAACAATATGTGGAACTTGCCATGTTCCGTATACTGAAAATTTATTGTGGTAGAACCTAGTCTGGCTTCTAATTGTCCTCACATAAGAAAGAGGTGACAATCCTCGACCTCCAAAGCTGGAAAATGGTGTTGAAGTTACCTTATTGCCATATATAGAGGAGAAATTCTTGGGTCTCAAGCAAATAGGTAATGGACCAAACAGATTATTTTCAGAAATATCGATCATACTTAAGTCTTTCAATTTGCACAATTGCTTGGGGAATGTTCCATAGAAGCTATTACCTCTTAGTAAAAGAATGCTTAATTGAGAGAGGTTACCTAGCCAATGGGGTATGCTTCCGAGGAAGTCATTTTCACTCAAATCCAAGGTCACCAAATTGGAGCTATTAGGGAGTAGATGCACGATTGAACCATTCAATTTGTTCCCATTCAGATGGATGTGACTCAACTGGGGTGCTATGAAAGATGATGGTAATAAACTAGAGAGATTGTTGTCAGACAAAGCCAAATAGTGGAGCTGAGGAAGATTAAAGAGTTCTTGAGGGATGGGGCCATTTAACTGATTTTTGGACAAGTCAAGGAGCACAAGATGTGACATGGTTGCAATCAATCTGGGAATCTTGCCAACGAAAAAGTTGTCACTAACGTCCAATAGGAACGGATCTCCGAGTGATAAAAGAAAAGAGAGATCTCCCTCGAACATGTTGTGCTCTAACTGTAGGCTTAGATAATTTAGGTTCATGGTGTTGTCAGAAAACACGATTTCTCCTTGCAAGTTGTTATATGCTACATTGAGGTTATACAATGATGGGTTGCTATCTTGTAATTGGATAGGTAGACCCCCGGAGAAATTGTTGTGAGAAAGGTCTAAGAACTTTAGGGATTTTATACTACCCAGTTCAGATGGAATATTCCCTTCCAATCTATTGGCTGATAAATTAAGGAGCTCCAAATTTGGGACATTTAAACAAAATTCAGTTGTGAGCTCTCCTCTCATGCCGTTGTTGGACATGTCCATCGCCGAAAGATTACGAAGGGTCATCAGTGGAACCTCAAGTGTCGCAAATAAGTTATTTGCCATAAGAAGGGTTTCCAACTTAGTGTTGTTATCCAACAACCAAGCTGGAAAGGGACCCGCAATGTCATTCGAGGAGAGATCAATGGTTCTCAGGTCATATTGATGATTGAGAAAGCCAAGAGAAGTCACTTTGAATCCTTTCGGTAGACTATTAGACATACTAAAAAATGTCAATTGGAACCTCGGGATCGAAGACGCAACTATGGAATCAGTTGTTAGTTTGTTGTCATCAAGCAAGAGGACCTTGAGTCTTGAATAGTTTGCAAGTGGGCCGAGTGATGGAGGGATATCAAAATAATTACCCGAAATGGAAAGCAATTCGAGTGAGGTAAGACTAGTGAGGGGAGATGAGGCGACATTATCTGTGAATTCATTGTCTTCAAGAAATAGAACCTGAATAGATGTCATGTTTTGCCAGCACGTAGGAAGCCCGCCAGTAATTCTATTATTGCTAAGATCCAACTCTTCTAGTTTTACGAGGTTACACAAACTTGTTATTGATATCACAAGTCAATTCAATTACAATGATAGATATCATAATGTATAACAATGACATACATGTACATGAAGGATTCATTTTATGTCCCATTTTTGCTCTGAGAGATCAGGACTTACTCTGATATGATAGTTTGCCATTAAGACCGGTGCTGTATGAGGACAACAACCTAAGAGATGTCAAAGGACCAAGGCTAGAAAGGATGCCCATGGTGGTGTTCAACGAAGAATAATCCAAGATGAGCTGTTCCAACTTACTGAAGTTATGGAAATCTTCCCAGAAAACAAAATATTATTGAACATCAGATTTCCTTGCACATACATAATCAAGAAATGCACAGAAATATCATGAGTGAATGGAATATTTTAATAAAAACTTAGGCTCTATTTGTTTCAGGAAAAATATGACGTTTCCGGAAAACATTTTCCAAGAAGTCATTTTTTAGAAAAATGACAATATTTTTCGATATTCAGCTGAAATCTGAAAATGAACTAGAAAATATTTTCCACTGATTGGTATGAAAAATCTGATTTGATTTTCATTCGAGTACTCCTTTCAACGATATTTTGTTTTTTATTTAAAAAAATAGAATTTTTAATTATTTTTTCTTTTTCTTTTTTCTTTTTTCCTTCTTGTTAGGTTGATCACCGGCCACAAGTGACATCAAGATTGCCCAAGACAAATGAGCTTGAGCCTTGTTAGATTGGCAAAACCTTGGCCTTTGGCAAGCTTGTCCTTCGCCTGTGGTTGGTTGCCGGCTGTCATCATAGCCGGCGATCAAACGGGGAAGAAGGAAAAAGAATAAGAACGGAAAAGGAAAGAAAAAACGAAAAAAAAATTAAAATATTTGATTTATTAAAAATGAAAACAAGAAAAAAATAATTAAAAAGAGTGCATGGAGGAAAATAGGTTTAGGTGAAAGAAAGAGAATGGAAAATTGATTTCCTCATTTTCCCCACTTTTGAAAATGCCTTTTCCATTGTAGGAAAATATTTTCCTTCACTTATTTATTTTTCATAACCTAAATGCTGGAAAATCTGGAAAACATTTTCTTGAAAATTGTTTTCCGCAAAACAAACGGAGCGTTATTATGAGCATACATTTACTAATGGGTTTGACTAACCTTGAGTAGCAATCGTTCCTTCTATTGTATTATGCTGGAGAGAAAGGATCTTGAGGGATGGCAGTGCCCCTAATGCTCGCATGATGGTCCCCACACCCTTCAAGTGGACACCATCTAGGTAGAGGTTCTCTAAGTGGCTCAAGTTTTTGATGCCTACCAGTAAAATTCCAAGAAAATAACTTGCTTGGCAATAAAGTTGTGAAAGCACCCATGCAGATGCTTTGCGACAAGAATCTTTTGAATCAGGCAACATTTCTATATGGAAAGAGAAGGGGGTCCCAATTTATGACTTATATATTCTCAATATGATGCACATATAAAGCTACAAGAGATACTGCATGAAAATTGAAACAATACCTTCAACAATTGCCGCTACAATGACTGCATTACAACTTATGTCTAGCTCCTTTAAATTATTGAAACAACCTAATATATCCATGAACCTTGCTAACTCAAGTCAAGCATGGTGATTTTGTCCCGAATTATGAACAGAGAATAAGTTGGAGAAACTATCATTCACATTTAAAGTCTCATTCAAATGTTGTCTTGGAGAATAGACACATGAGAGTCATAATTGTACCACAAATAGGTAGAATAGAATTATCCAAAGAAAATAATGAAAACACCCACGCGGATGTGTGGGAATAGGAATCTTTTGAATCAGCAACATTTCTATATGGAAAGAGAAGATATGACTTCTATATTATTAATATGAAGCACATGTAAAGGTATTAAAGAGCATGCATGAATCGTAGTCTAGTTAGTTTAATGTATGAATACAAACGAGGATTCTACATGAAAACTGAAACAATACCTTCAGCAGTAGCCGCTGCATCAAGTGGATTATCTGTGACATCCAGAATTTTCAACCCTGTCTTCTATCGAATAAATCGGGCATTTCATTAACGCGTCTATAGAGTTATTCTCGAGCCGATCACTCTCAAGATAACTAGACTATCCGAGGAAATGATTAAGGAATTTTAAAACAATAGACTTGAGAAGTCGATCGGAATCGGCTTGACCGTGTCCATCTTTAGAGGTCACTACGGCACGCTTAAAAATCGATTTGAAATCGAGATAGACTGGATCGATAAAGATATATGACTAATCGTGGGTGATACCACCGAATTAGAAAATTCTCGTCGGCCGACACTAGATCGATTTTCTTATTGTTTTGGTACCCCGTGTCGGTATTTGAATCCTCGAGATTTTCACGACAATCGAGAGTCGCCAATGAGTCGAGTGAGTTCATAGTGGTTCGAAGAAAATCGACCACGGGTCATTTGCCTTAAAAAGTTCGAAAACTACCCGATAGTCTAGGTCACGCTAAAAACGCGCCGAATGAAAATTAACCGCCAATTCGAGTCCGATTTCAGAAATTGAAGTTTTGGCCATGTCACAATAAATTTTAGGAGCATCGACTCAGTCTCAAAAGATTTTTCTGACAACTGACACTTTTTGGGAAAAAGTCGTCGCCGGGTTGTTTTAGTGCAGAAAATGTCGAAGATGGTTTTTGATTGTGAAATTGAGAAGCATGAAGGATGCTTGAGTGAGGAAAAATGCCGGGGTAATTGATGGAGGGCCAATTGAGATGAAATTTGGATGGGATGAATGTCCAATTGAAGCTGAGATTTTTAAAATTCGTAACTCCCCTCCCCTAAATTTCAAAATGACCAATTGAGAAGTTGTGAGAGTTGTTGGTGTGGCCTAATGAAGGCCAAGGGTTAATGCTTGGCCTAGATTGATTGTGGAAGATATTTCTTGTGGAAAATTGGCAAGGATGGCC
Organism: Eucalyptus sideroxylon x Eucalyptus melliodora; assembly: GCA_016097485.1. Classification (NCBI taxonomy): domain Eukaryota; kingdom Viridiplantae; phylum Streptophyta; class Magnoliopsida; order Myrtales; family Myrtaceae; genus Eucalyptus; species Eucalyptus sideroxylon x Eucalyptus melliodora. Next base: position 73,445,911 of record CM027826.1, on the reverse strand, counting down.
CACCCTCTCTCTTATCTCCTTCCTCGCACACGGCTCCTTTTCATTTAGACTCTGCGGTCTCAGCTTCTGCTCGATTTCTTTCGGTTGAAGTCCAGCACCAGCAGAGAGAAAAGAACCCAGCTTCAATCTTCGGTCAGCTTGCACCAAAGGAAAGGCCGCGTCTTCTTCTCCACTGAGATCCCTGCAGGCTGCCACGCATTCGTTCCTCCTCATCTCCGGTCAATCTTCAGCGGAGAAGACCACCTTGCTACATCCGAGCGGCGCTGCATCAACTTTGGTCGGCCACTCACGCCAGCGAAGACCCCTACAGCAGCTCCACCGAAACTCTTTTTCTTCCGCTTCGTTGAAGATTGATCGTCCACGAAGCTGCTCCAAGCATCCACGCGGCCAGCGCACGCCAGCAACGGCTCCACTTGCTTCGGTCAACAACGAGCCCACCAAGATTTCTACTTTGACCGAGTGGCCGTGCCTTGCTGCCACTTGGCCGCGCCTGCCCCTAACATCAGCAACGACAACACAGCGTGGTCTTCTCCTGCCCGAGTATTGACCGAAGCTGCACGCCACACGTCCGCAGCAAGCTCACGATTGAAGACGCCAGCAACTGCAGCGACACCAATCTTCAGTCTTCTCCAGCGGCGTGCCCTCAACCCTCACGAAATTGTGGAGGCCCATCTCAACAGCAACGGCCCAGCGAAGCCAGCGAGATCTGCAAGCTTCAATCAATCAAAATTCAGCCCAGCAGTTGGGCCATTGAAGCCCATGAATTGATTTCAATAGAACCAGCAGCTTCTTTGGGCCTTCTTCTTCAGCCATGAAGCCTGCGAAGTCTTTGTCCAGCAGCGCATCAACAGAATTTTACTGAGGCCCATCTCCTGCAGTCTTCAAGCCCAGTCCAATCCAAGTGAATTAATTGGTCAAGCCCATTTCAGCAGGCCCAACCCAACTTGGGTCTGGCCCAAAAGCAAGAACAAATCTCAGTTGGGCTGAGATTTGTTGGGCCAAGTCCAAGGCCCGGTCCAAGTCCGCCGGTGTTGTCGAAAGTCCAATTTCGGCCGCCGTCGCGGTGATTCGATCTTCGCTTTTGTCAAGTGAGTTTTACTCACTAATGCTTTATTAATTTGCTAATTATGCCTTAGGGTTGGTTAGATTTAATTACATGTAATTAGGTGGTTAGATTAGATTAGAACAATTAATTTAGTGACTTAATGATGCATGTTAGGTGGTTAGACCTAGCTATTAGCAAGTAGAAATGTTTGGTTATTTATTGAATGCATTTTGGGATTTTTCCCGACCCGTTTCGGGCTCCAATAAGGCAATATGGGCCTAAATTGGATTTTTAATATTTATTTATTTAATTTTCGAAATTAATTATTTAATTAATTATTTTTCCGAAAATTCAACCGGGATGGCCGGTGACCGGAATTTCGTGCCGATTGTCGTGGTGCAGTCCATTTATTTAATTGAGCTTCAATTTTTATGGAATTGATTTAAATTGTGAAATTTGAGGAATTGTCCCAAATTGTTTGTTATTGAGTATTTGATTGGTAATGGCCGAGCATGATTATATAGCGCAAGTACGTTGATGGGCTATATAGAAGAGAGAATGGTGAGAGCTAACTGAGAACATTATTGGCCGAGACCAATCAGGTACGATGTTATTGGACATACGTGGTTCGGTGATTGGAAGTATCACTGGCGAAAACGGCGCCTTAAAGAACGCACGTAAATGACTTATAGACAAACGTGGTTCGGTGATTAAGGAAATATCACTGGTGAAAACGACGCCTTAAAGAACTCACGATGTTGTCTATAGCCGATGTCACCTTGGCGAAAACGGCGCCCTAGAAAGGACACGTGGTTCGGTGATCGAGGATATCACTGGTGAAAACGGTGCCTTAAAGAACGCACGGTGTCGGTGATCGGTATGTCATTGGCGAAAACGACGCCCGAGAAACACATGTGATTTGGTGAATGAGTACACCACTAGGAAATCGTGGTATGAGTGGGAATGACCTAGAGAGGGTCTGACTGACATGTAATCGACTTAGTCGATTGGCCAGTGCTTGATCGAATGTCGTGAATTGTTTGAATATCTGTGTTTAACCATGAATTGCAGGTTGGAACTGAGTCCAGGGTAAGTCCTCTGACTCGTGTTGTGCTTAAGCAACCGTATGGCGTATTAGTTTATTAATCGAGTCTTAGGGGTAGTACTCGGCGAGACGTGGTCTCATTGGTTATTGAATAACCATTTCGGGACCCCGAGGAAAAGCTAAGGAGGAAGAATTTGAAGGGGAGAAAGTATTTTGAAGTAGAAGATGATCCAGAGAGGGATCTTGAGTACAACCTAGATGTGGATTGAGATCCCATCCCTTTTGTGCACCCTATCTTAGTGTAGATAGGTGTGAGACTTTATGCTGTAAATAGTATTGTAAATATACTATAAGTTGTGCTGTTAATGAAAGGGTGGTTGTGAATTTCAATATAAAAAATATGGCCTGCTTTTCTATCCCATTATTTTATTGTCTGGGGATTTATAACTGCTTCTGCATGCGTAATAAAAAGAAAGGGTCGGCGATAAGTAGTCTTGGGATATCGCACTTTAATAATCGACCAAACAGAAGGATGGGCGCGTCCTCGAGGATCGGGGCGTGACATTATCACTTATGTCCAGCTCCTTTAAATTACTGAAACCACCTAATTTATCCACAAACATTGCTAACTCAAGTCAAGGATGGTGATTTTGTATGGAATTATGAACAAAGACTAAGCTGGAGAAACTATCATTCACATGTGAAGTTCCATTCAAATGTTGTTTTGAAGCATAGACACCTGAGAGTCGGAATTGTACCATGAACGGGTAAAATAGAATTATCTGGAGTAAAAAATGAAAGCACCCACACATGTGCCTTGGGATAGGAATCTTTTGAATTAGTAACAATTCTATATGGAAAGAGAAGGGGGTTGCAATATATGAAATCTTTAGTCTTAATATGAAGCACATGTATAGGTATTAAAGAGCATGCCTACATGACTCACAAGCTAGTTAGTTTAATTTACGAATAAAAATGAGGTTCCTACATAAAAATTGAAACAATATCTTCAGCAATAGCCATTGCATCAATTGCGTTATCACTTATGTCTAGCTCCATCAAATTGCTGAAATTACCTAGTTTATCCATAAACAATGTTAACTCATGTCAAAAATGGCGACTTTGTACTGAATTATAAGCATGGAATAAGTCGGAGAAATTTATCATTCGCATGTAAAGTCCCGCTCAAATTATTGCCATTGAGGAATAAATGCCGAAGAGATGGAATTGTACCAAGAATAGATAGAATAGAATGATCCAGAAAGTTATCGCTCAAGTCAAGCACCTCTAGTTTGCTCAGCCTTGAAGATAGCAAGTTTGGTTCTGCAAACAAACAATAAAAAGCACTAAAAGCCGTAGAAATCTATTCAAGGACACGTGCAAATAGATATTGCCATTTCAAAGGGAAATATGTAGTAGACTCATGAATAAATGATGACGGGGACATAATCATCTATGATGCAGGAAGTGAGTAAGAACCTGGACATGATTAATTATGAGTTCATTAGATAATGAGTATCTCTTTTTTTATAGGAAATGGACGAACGGCAAATTTATACCTTCTGATGCAATCCAACCTCTTAAATAGTTGTTGGACAAGTCAAGGCTCTTGAGTTCTTCAAAGGGAAGAAGTAGAGAAGCATTTAGGTACCAAGTTTTGGAGCCGAAACGGTGATATCTTGAAGAGAAGAGTGCTTAGCCGAGTGATTCGTCCTGTGGTGGGGTTGCACTCAACACGTTCCCAGTTGCAACAGTTGAAATATGATCCCCCCATGTCCCCCCAAATGTCAGGCCAAATGCGGCATTGAGCGTGCCCATCCAATTTGTCATGTCCAATGTGGCATTGAGCTCTAAAAGTGCAACCCTTTCTTGCTCCCGACACCCAAGAGAGTCACATAAACATGCGATACCCCAAACCACCACAAACACCCACAGTGCTTCTTTTTCATGACTGCATATTCTAGTGACCAAACTTTATGTGTATCGCACTCTGGAGTTAACATCTTTTTAGTAAGTTCGAGCAATTTTATAGGAGTTCATCGGCGCCTGTGCTTGAGTGTGAAACTTGTGGTCATGGCCATCAAGTATAAAACGAAAGGCGTTAGTGCGGGATTTCTGCCCACTCCAAAAACAATTGTTCGGAGCGCGTACGGGTCAAGTGTGGTGAACTCGTGCGTGTCTACCCGGAATTCCATTACGCGCCTAACCCCTCTTCCCGAAAGAAAACAATTAAAGACGAAAGTGGAAGACCCCCGCCCCTTGCTTGGGTGGTGGGGCCCCCACGATTGGAAAAATAAAAAGTCTCGCAAGTGCCTAGGGAGGGGAAGAAGAAGGGGTAGGGTTGCTGTGAGTTTGACGCGTGTACAGTCGCGCGTGGGGGCCCCACCCGTGTGATGTGGGGGGCTCGCCTCGCCAGCAAAAAGTCCAAATCCCTTATTTATTGCGCGACTTTTTGTAGAGGGGGAGGACCATGGCGGAGGAGATGCGATGAGATGGAAACTGGGGTTCCGATTTGGATTTTAGCAAATTTTCAAATTCTAGAAAAGCAGCTCGCTCTCCTTAGTTTCTTTATCAATTTTAATGAAGAAAATTCATTTCGGACGTCTCCGAAAAGACGCCCTTTTACGTCTTCTAAATAAATGACGTAGAGCTATATTTTAATCCAATTTTTCAAAAAAAAAAGTAAGGGGAAATTGAAAACCACGTTAGGCTAGGCGTGCAATTTCGATATTTTTGTCACGTATTAAATATTTTATAGTACTTCATTTATCTCCGAAAGAGTACTTAAAGTGCAGATAAAGCGACCACCTTTGCAAGACCTGTGCCTTTTGAGGCAGACAACTTTGGATTTTACACCATCATCTGTCAAGAGAAGAATCACACTTTCATGGCCAGTGGATGTTGATGGCATGTCTGGACTCTTCTTCCCTACGACAATGTTACTGTAAAATAATAACGCGTTTGGTAATGATTCTGGTATATCTGGACTCTTCTTCCCCACGACAATGTTGCCATAAAATAATGACGCGTTTGATAACGATTATGTTTCCGAAAACAGATTATGATCGTAAATGATTTTTTTTTTATTTTGTTCTCAGGAACAATTTCTAAACATTTTAAGGCCAGCCCTCGTGGACGGCGAGGGACGACAGTGGATGGCGCCGACGGGCAGTGGAGGACAGTGGTGGACGGCAATAGAGGAGGGGAGAGAAGTGTTCCACTTTTTTTTTTTTTATTCTTTTTCTTTGTTCCCGGAATAAGAATCAAGTTTTTTTATTTTTTAATTCTTGATTCTACTTCAAATCTGTTCCCCGGAAATTTTTTTTTTATCAAATGCAATTCTGTTCCTAAACTAATCCTGGGAACAAAAAAATCAAAATCAAACATTGTTTGGATGATTATCAAATAGTGCCTAAGCGGCCGACCCTCGGAGGATTCTAATTGACCAATTGTTAGATTAACTAACAAATCTCAACCGATGGATGACGACGATACACGAAATTTGTAACTTAGAAATTTCTGTAGCGGTACAATTTTACAAGTATAGGACAAATGTCAAGTTGCCAACCAACAATTCTCCACATTCCGGGGCAAGAACATACGAGTTATATTGAGTGGGACGTCCACCACCGCGCGATGGCCTTTCCCCATTTTGATGGCGGATGACTCGAGCACTCAAAATTCACAAGATCAGACTCAGCGTTATTTTCACGAAACATCTGTTCCGATTCGTCCAGTTCACACGAAATTTCTGTGCTCGGTGCTATCTCCTTGTCTCGCTCCTCAAACTAAATTTCTGCGTCTGCCAAATGAAGTCAAAAAAGGAATCCACTTTTGTCTTTGGCCGTGCGTCTCCTGCGGTGCGGTGATGTGGTCCGTGTCGATCCGACGACTTCTCCGACTCCGACTCTTGAGTGCGAGCGTGCACGACGAAGACCCCCAACTGCTGAACGCGTGCCTGTTTTTACACGCACTATGCTAGGCTGCATCAAAAGCCAAGATAATAGGATCTCGAGCTACCGGACCAGTTTGATCCGACGTAATCATGTTCTAGTCGCGCCGTGACACTTGGCTCTCTCGAGTAAGCCGATCAACACTCGCGGCGGTGACAAATTCGTTGATGTTTGTTGGGTTGTCGGGGAATTGGGAACCGGAAATCGAAATGAAGAGAGCTCATTCGGTATCATTGTCTTCTCCCTACTTCATGGGAATTCGAATTGAAAAGAAAGAGCGTGCAGCATACTGTCTTTATAAATTTCTGAGCACATCCCATGGACATGCTTTGGAAGAGATCAGGAACCTTCTTCGGATTAAAGTAATCAAGCGAATCGAGGTCTAATGCCATGCATGAGGAGCGAATTAAGGACGAAAGTCGGGGTGTCAATCTGTGTCGACAGCCAGTATTCACGTGGTGTCATGTTAAGGGGATACTCTTAAATTGATTGGCCGGAATATGATTCATGTAATCAATAGGTAATCCAACCCCAACCCACATGATTCTGTTTAATTAAATAGGTCAAGCTAGGCCAGTCCAATCCAAATGTTACACAAAGAATCCAAATAACTTTTTAAAGGTAAAATCTAGTTTTTGTGGCTTTTACTCAAGAAAACTGATGTGCTTATATGGTTATTCACCCAAGACCTACTAATTTTATGAAAATTCGAAATTTTAATATGAGATAATAGTGATTTATTCCGATTGTGTGTAATATCATCATCAATAATACAGAATTGGAAAAAAAAAACTAAGCTTAAACTCCTTGACTAGCCCCATTCCTCCATCTTTGGTCAATTTAACAAGCTCGACTGTTCTTGTGTCCAATCCCGCCTCTTGGCTTGGACTGAGCCATCCCATTGGAAATATGAGATTTGACTAATCTCCCTTGTCTAGATTTGAGCTCGAACGACTTCAATGGAGAATTTGTCTGTTAAATTTGAATAGTTTAATAAAGTTTGGTTAGGCAGATCTTTCCCTTACGATGTGTTAGAATTTTTTGAGGGTCAAACATCATCAATAGAAGTGTCATGTAGAAAGTTTGGTAAGACAGACCTTTCCCTTACGATGGGTTAGAATTTTTTTGAGGGCCAAACATCACCAATAGAAGTGTCGTGTAGACCATGACTTCTCATAAACCATCGGCCACGCATTGATCCAAAAAGTCAAAACATATCAAACCCCACCAAGACCTTAACTTCTTGATGGATGTGTACGAGTTTCTTCATACGCAATGCTCGTTTACATTCTTTTTCTTTTTTGAAGCAAGGCGTCGTGGGTAGCTACTCCAATAAGTGGTCTTTTTCTATGATTATTTGCCACGAAAATCACCTGCTGGAATGTCAAACGTAACGTTCAAGGTGAAATTTTTGAATTTGAAACTCATGGCCTCATCTTCATTGCAAGGCCTCCTCTTCCTCCACCGACCTTGAAGAACCCGTCTCTTTTTCGCCGATTCTTGGAATGTCGTTGTCCCTAGATGCTCACGAAGACGAACGGGAGGCTAAAACAGGGAACTCTGTTTCTCCATCGAGAAAATGGAGCTTTGCTTAGGAGAAACAGAGCTCTTTCAGAGAGAGAGAGAGAGAGAAGCTTCCCAATTTTAAATGAAGCGTTATTGTGCTGTTCATTTTGCCTAGTTAGATGAAGAATATTTCACATTAGACTTCAATATCTCTTATAATTTTTTTTTAAAAAAAAAGAAAAAGAAAACATGTGTGAGTCAAAGTTTAATTTAGAATGCCACGTAGGATGAATTGTTGGAATTTATTGTTGGAGACACTTAAGCGACCATTTTTCCATCAATGTAGTACTCAATTAATTGCTCAAAATATTTTAGTATTAAAGTGAGCGCCATATGAAAATTATGATATTTTTAATTTTTTTTTCAAGTTAAAATAACGTGTGTTTGACAATAATATTCAAACACAAAAAAGTGCTACATGTGAGACCAAGGTTATCTAAAAAGTTAAAATTCAGTGGTATCTCGTGAGCATGGTTCATGGAATGCAAAGTGTGAATTGGATCTGCACTAACATTGTCTCATTGGGGAGACTTTGGGAGACTTTCAAGTCTTTATGTTGAATTGCTCTCCACTCAAGTTATTTTCTTGTGGATCGCCCTTCTTCCATATATCACGGCAAACTCAAGCTCTCCACTTCCCAAGCAAGAAGAGGTCCTCTCTCTCTCTCTCAAGCATGAATCTTGTAAGCAAATCCATCGGCTTACATATTTGCCAGCTGATGACTGCAGCTACATGGATCGTTATTGTGCTGGCTCTCTCCCACAACTTCCCTGCTCTTGCCACCAAAATAGAGGCAGATGCTCTTCATCGCAGTGGGTGGTGGCCTCGCCACATTACAAGCAACACTTCTGTGTCACATTGCACGTGGCTTGGCATTTCATGCGACGATTCTGGAAGCGTCATTGAGATAAACATACCACGACTAGACGACGACAACTACTACTGGTTTACAGTTAATTTGAGCAGCATGATTGAATTGATACGTGTATGTAAGCTAGCTAAGAATCTAAGATGCCTTCAATTGAGCACCCTCTCTACTTGACAATTACCAGTTGTGATGCTGAAACAGCACTCATATGACAGCATAAAGCGCTATCACTCGCAGTATCCACACGTCGAACGGGAGGATCAATTTACATCTAACTAGACCATATTGACTTCTTTTGTGATGATCTATAACTGCATCTCAAGTAAGACCAACTCACAATTGCATAACTTTCATGCTAAATAACGGTAAAGCTGCAAATCGTACACATTTGCTTCATTAACGTAATACAAGACTCAGTATTTCCACAAATTTCTGCTTTGACAAATTACCCCATTGACGCTTCTCGCGGAGATGGTAAAACAAGGCCAGGTTGTCCATATTGCTAATGCATCTTTCAAACAGGATACATTTTGAAAAGGTTATACCTAGGCATCGATCAAGCCTTCTTGGCTATACTATAAAGTAATCTCCTGACCACTTAAACAGAAAGAAATCCTCCAATAACTTATAACAAAGGGTGCATGAGCCAATGTCACTAGCTTTTATGTTGACATTACATAATACTGGTGTAACAAATTCCATTGAAGTTAAGACAGAATTAGAATAATTGTCACTAGGATATTCACATTCATAATCTTGACTGCAAAGTAGAATAACTTACTAAGCAGCTGCTTGCTGAGGTTGGGGACCGATATATCCTAACCAGTGGCACCCAATCCTCGAGATTTCAGGAACCTGACAGCGGCCAAGGGGTTCACTATGCCCTGAGAATCCTTTCCCAAACCCATACCTTCAACAAATCCCATCTTTGCCATCACTCTGGATCCAAATCCTTTTATATGCCTTTCAAAAGCTCCGATACTTTGAGGCGTTCTTCTCACGGATGCTCCTCTGCCACTTTGCTTCGACTTAGCGCTTTGAGATTCTGACTCCCTATTCCTTTCCGGTTCTTCGCCAGACTCTGGGAAGCTCATCCCTAATCCAAGAGATTTAGGACACTTAGGCCCTGCATGTTTTTATTTCTTAAAACTGTTTATAAACACTTTTTCTGTTTTTTTGTTTCAGGGAACAAAAAAAGAACAGAAACGCATTTGTTTGCGTTTCTGTTCTTTTTTTGTTTTTTCGTTTCTGAAACAAAATTGAAACAGAAATCAGAAACAACTTTTTGTTGTTTCTCTTCTCCAGAAACACTTCTGGCAAATCGAAAAAGAACAAAAACAAAGAACAAAATTGGAACAAAACGGGAACAAAAATTGCAGGCCCTTCTCGTTCGTGCCCGTGCGAAGCTTCTCCCCCGACGTCTCCCCTCTCCGGCGCCTCCCACTCGGGCGGACTCTCCGGCGACTCCCCCCTCCGGCGACTCTCCGGCGCCTCCCCACTCCGCTCACTCTCCGGCGCCGACAGGTGGTGCTCCGTCAACCGGCTGAAGCTTCCGAGTCCAGGTAATTGCCGCTTGCTCCTCCATCTCCGTTCGAAGAGGGCTTCGGCGACAAGAACCTTCGCCGACCACCGCCGGACGCTCCCCTCCCTCCTCCCGCGCCGACTAGAGTTGAGTTCGGTTCACGCCGAGTTGGGTCGTCGTCTTCTCCAATCCACCCTCCGCAAAACGAGCCGAAAAACCCCGTCGAAAAACCCTCGGGTCCTCGGCGAGCTCCGACAATGGAGGCGGCGAGCGGGCGGCGGCCGCGCTCACGAAAGTCGCGAACAACAACATCGTCATCAACGTCTCGCTTGGTGGGCGCCTTCGCGGCCCCGTGCGTGAGGTCGGTGAACCGAAGTACATCGAGGCCCTCGAGGCCGAGAAGGACTCCTCGTCGGGTCGAACAAGGCCACGAAGAAGGCCATGTGGGATTGGAAGCGAAGAATTCGCGGAAGCCGCCTCCGACTCGCTCTCCTCCCTCTCGCCAAGCTCAAAGTCATCTACGGCGAAGCCCGGCGCGCAGCCCGGTACTCTCTCTCTCTCTCTCTCTCTCTATGAAGTTTCTCGATGTTGTCGATCCACGAGTACTAGATTGCAGAAAACCGGGGTGCTCTAACCGTCTGTTCCAAGTCGTGAACATCTCGGGCACGAGTTGAGAAGAGACATTTTGTGGAAAACCCAATCGCGCCGCTTCATTGATCTTTTTGCATGAAAGTGGCTGTGGATTGTTTAATTGGCTACTCTTCTAATGTGGCCACAAACGTGCATATGGAATTACGTAAACGGTTTTGAAGAACAACGGGGTAGAGTTTAGACTACGAGGCATCTCTTGTTTTGGGCCGCCGTAAGTGTGATTTGATTGGTTAGGGAGCTTTTGATGCTAAGATGGGTGCTAATCCTAGACCATCCACAGGGTTCTTTGATTAGGGTAATGTAATTGGTTAGAAGGGTATTCTGTCAAATTTTGCGCTTAATTATCCAGCAAATTTCTTGAAGTGGCAATCACGGAACGTTTGATCATGTTTTTTCTGTTTTACTACTAGTTTTCTTGAATACATTTCTGTTGTAGGCTCATTGTGTGCTTGTGCCTTGTAAATTTTGTCTCCATAGGACACGTAGGAGGAATACCGCTCCCATTCTTGCTTGAGTCTCTCGTCTTTGCTCCCATTCTTGCTTGTCTCTCTCTTTTCGTGATAATAAACCTTGAACCGAGTAAAGGCTATAGGAATGTGGCACGTGGGGCATTTGAATAACCCCGGGAGGGAAGCTGATGAAGCACATACTGAGAATCCTTATTGAAGATGCCTTACGACTTAGGTTTCGAAGTCCTTTAGCGATGGTGCAGTTATTAAATGCTGATATTGTTTGGGTTGGAGAAGCGTGGGCTATCCCTTTTGCAGCTCAATTTGAACCCTGGATGTGATGTACTTGGTGATCTTTCTCTTTCCAAAGTTTTTGAAGAGTTAATTTTCCGGAAGCAAATGAGGACATGGGGTGTGAATAGTTAAATTATACCCGAGAAGTGAGAGTTAGATTTTTTAGAAACTGTGTTATTAGGCAATTATATCTCTCTCATGCGGGGAAGGGGGTCATTCTACATTTCTGAATTAAAAAGGACATATCTCATGACCTAGAACTGGTTTCTTAATGAAGAAGCAATGCATTAGTGCCTCTAAACCAAGAGAACTTAATTAGGAAAACAATCTTTTTCCCTTTTCACTTTGTGAGTCCTAATATCGTAAGATGTCATATGAGAAAAAGATTCTTGCAAGGTAAGAGAATGAGGTACAAGTGATTTTAAGTAATTATGTCGACAAAATAATTGGATATACCAGTTCTAGGTCACGGTATGCTTTTTTCCAGATTTGAAGAGTATTCGACATTTGTTTGTCTTTGCTACCGATTGTCAATTAGTTGAGCAAGGGAAGAGTATTGGCGGTGTAACCACCCATTTTTGCTCTTAATGATTGGAAATCTTGCATCCTTTATGTTTCCCAATCGTGTGTGTCGGAAGAGAGAGAGGGGGTGGGGTTGATCGGTTCCTTTACTAGTGCCTAGACTTTATCATGCATGCGCATGTATAAGTGCATGTATTGGCCGGGATATAGATCTGTCTAGAGGAACATCGTTGAGACTTAAAGAGCGTTTCTTTTTAAGCGGCTCTAGCATCTTTGTGGCCTTCCATTTCATGGCGGGGGTAGTTTTCTAATGCATTATAAGAATTGCCATTGGGTATAGCTTATGTAGATCTTCATAAGGGAATACTCATATCACACTTTCGAGATAGATAAACAGGTAGATGGTTGTCGATGTACACATATGTAGATCTTCTTCATACATATTCTATGACAAGTCTGTTGTGTGATGTATGTGCCTTTTTGGTCATGGTTCCGGGTATACCAAGTATCAGTTACTATCTGAAATTAATTGCTAATGTATCTAATTGGCCATCTTTTTTCGTGTGTACCGGAAATAAAGTGGGAGAAGATGCAAAATCCCCGCCTCCAAGTTTGTCATCCGAACTCTTCTTTGCCGGTGTTCTTATTAGTTGGAAATCTTTTGCCGATACTTGAATACCGAGAGGTTTCATAATTTCTTACTCGTCGATGTATAAACTGGAGATTAGGCATAGAAACAGTGCCTAGAAATTTGGAGCTTCCTTGGATGGACCAAAAATGTAACTATCCATGTGCGGAAGGCCCATCTGCAATATGAAGACGGAGTTTTGTTTGTTGAGCCCTGTTATGGACTTTCCAAATTAACCATGTTTTCCCCCAATGTGATGGTTTCTCTTTCTTGGTCACATGACATCGTTATGAATCCAACAATTCCAGTCCTCTTACAACAATAAAAGGAATTCGACTCTCTCCGTGACCAACGGTGAACGGTGGCAATAGTCACTGATGCCCGCGATTAATGATATGCGATTGAAAGCCACTGACCAATGGCAAAGAAGAAGAAGCTGTTTTGAACCCCCTCCCCACAACCAAAAAATAAAAAATAAAAAATAAAACCGCATATCTCATGGACCAGTAGGTTTCTTAAATCAAGCCCGCTGCTGGAAAACTGAGAGTGTTTTGGAACCGTTCATTTTTAGCCTATCAGACAAAACCTGTGATGTTAATCTATCTTTAACATACTGAAAACATCAGATAAAGGCTTTACTTTGTCGAGAAAATTATAGAAGTAGAACCGTTTGATATGTTCTTTTCACATCAATCGGGTTACCTAAGTGGTTCCAGGCAATTGATGGGTCCATGAATCGTGTGCTTAGAGACCTGAAATACATTATAAAGGCCACGTTTTATGTGCCTTAACTTCCAAGACCATCCAAGTCAAAGACCATCCAAGGTTTCAACGGATGCCTGCCTTGGCCATTGAAAGCATCTAAGGGCTAAGCTATGAATGATAATTCTCCTCTCGTTTAAACTTTATTTAGAAAAAAGCATTTTAAAAAAAAAATTAAAAACAGAAATTTTGTACAGTTTACCAAACGTGTTTCTGTTCTTTTTCTATTCTAGGAACAAAAATTAACTGCGATTACCAAACGTGTTTTGTTTTTTTATTTATTTCAAGAACAGTTTTTTTTTATACTTACCAAACGCGTTCTTTTGTTCAAAAACTGTTTTCGAACGAAACACTTTTTTTTATTTCGTTCCCTGGAACAAAAAAAAAGTAAACGTTACCAAACGCACCCTTAATCACTTCAATGGGCTCCACTAGACCCGTGCCTCCCTTCCCCAATCCTTGGCCTTCTATTAATCCCATTCTCGCCATCATTTTAGACCCAAAGCCCCTAGTGTGTACCTCAAACGCACCAAAGCTCTCAGAAGTGACCAGAGTCACATGCTCCTCACCATTTTCACTGGCCCCGGCTAGATTCACGGGGCTGATCTCTGTCGTTTCAGATGGCATTACGCCACTTGACACGAAAGACACGGGTTGACTGGCCAATGAAACCTTTCCACTGGAACGGTTAACTGAGTTTTTTAATGACTTGCTTCTGCTAGATTTTTTAGCTTCTTGAGGTCTTACTTGATTTCGACCTCCCCTGGTCCTCTTCGCATGTGGGACATCAATTACAGAGAAATCAACAGGTCCGATGAGCTGTCATTAGCAACACAACAATTGATGGTAGGATTTCCTGATATGCAAATAGACAACTGACTGCACTATCCTAATGAAAACACAGCACTGATATGTGTAAAGTTTCCCTAATCAGATTTAATACCTTTTCCAGTATAAGTTTATCAGTTGAAGATGGCATGCATGTCTGCGGTGTTCACGCAACCGTTACAAATCTATAAAAATAAGATGATAATTAGAATGGCAAAAGCTTAAAGCCTACAAAGAGCGAAGATAGGGGAAACATAAGGCCCATTAACCTTTTCTTGCCTGATCCTTGGGAGCTACTCCACAAGCGATAAATTCTTGCCAGTCGTTGAACCTTATCACAGAAAGAAAAGTTGTTATTATTAAAAGAGTTCCGACTTACAGATGCACACACAATCTACTACCCGAGCAAAAATCACTTCCATGGAACATAAGCGTAGACATCCTTAAGAAGTGAACATGAAGATGTGTCCAAACCACAATCAAGTTTATTGAAGACAAAGAATCAACGAAATCTGAGAATCAGAAAATTGGCAAACCAGAACATGCACCTCTGCAGCTGAATAAAATCAGAGAAAACTGGATAGGTGATTCACATGAGCAAGGCCAAAAAGAAAAGCTATACCTAAAGTTTGACATGATTGCTGAATGAATATGCAATTATGCAAATCATCTTTAGCAACACTAAACCTTGGGAAGGCACATATCAGTACTTGCATTAGTTTGACAGGAGTAAGAACACTTAGGTTAAGAACACTTAGGTTGATGTGTAACATGACACAAAAGATACAGAGATAAACCAATGAGTGTAGAGCAAAGTCACAACTTTTCGATGCAAAATAAGAGATCAAGGATAAGCAGATCTACAAGAATTTCAATTAGGAATATCAGAAAAATAAAATTTTCAATCTAATAAATACTGAATATGGTCATCATGGCACAAAATAAAAGATACTTATAGCAGCAGTCTTATTTATGATTGATATACCCTAACACAGATCTCTTTTGCATGTGCTTGGATGTTCTGCATAAGTAAAACTAAGCATGTTATTATTTGCATCATTACACGTCAATTTTGCAGGGATAAGATAAGCACGTTAAGGTACTTGACCATAATACATAGTAACGTCACAATCAACCAGAAAATCTCGAATTTTTTCAGGTGTGGTCAATTGGTACTTTAACAATTGATTAGGACAAAGAAAGACCATTCTCATTCTTATAGGGTCTTTCTACGAATGAGGCAGTACATCATCATGCAAAAGTGAGCATTTGCAGGAATGGTGAAGGATTGGCGAGTAGTCGCACCCTTTAGTAACTAGAGAGAGAGAGAGAGAGAGATGATAAAACATACCTGGGAACAATCCCGAGAATGCATAGGTTGAAAAAATGGATGTCAACTCCATTGAGAACAATCTGCTCGAGCTTCTAAAAAAATGAAACCAAGAAGAGCATTGAGATTTCGTCCTAATAATCAATTTGAAATAACACACAAAGGATAATATGCCCATCCCTATTTAAACAGCATAGGAGCAGAAAGGCCAGATTGACTGTGACATTAAACACTCAAGCATTATAGGAAGAAGAGGGACACAGGTTGAAGAACGTCACGCCTAACAAAGTTGACTTCTAATGATGCCATAGAACTTCATGCCAGCAAGATAATTTATACTACCGTTATAAAGATTTTTGTTATCCAGTATAACCCCAGAAAGACCCCAAAAAGCATTAAAAAAAAAAAAAAAAAACAAAAAACAAAAGGATCCTCTCAGAAGAGCATGTACCCTCTCATTAATCCATTACCATCTCATAGTAATGAAACAAGGTCTACAACTTCCATGCTTAGAAAACTGATAACAAAATAACAATTCAATGCACGAAGCATAAGAAAATTAAGAAAAGACATCATAGGATCCATGAAGCAGAAGTGACAGCTAATTTTGGCTCAAACAAACAAGGAAAAATGAGAGGCACGTCCAAAAGATAATTATGCAATTGCTTGTTAATTGTACATCAAATCACAAGGACAATCTATAATTAAAGAGAAGAAGGAAGAATGCCTTTGCAACTTCCAGATACTTCCACCCTTACCTTATTTATACTCTCAAGGTCAACGCCCCTACAAATCATTCTGTCCCGATGTTTAGCAGCAATCAATTCTTTGTGATGTTTCTTCTTTTCACCGGTGCATCAATTGCATTTGAATTTTACCAAAAGAGCAAAAAACTAAAGAAACATTATCCTATGAAGAGCCTTCAGACAATCTAAATTGTTCTTCATTCCCCAAGTAAGAGAATAATTGCTCATTTTTTCCCAAGACACAGAAGGGAAGCTCCATAAACTAATAAGTAAACAGTAAACTTCTAAAAGAGAGGTCCTTGTGTGCCTCGAATGTGTTTCTTCCTCAGGAGATAAAAAACATAGAGAACCCTCCAATCGTGCCATCCAAATACACCGATCTCCTTAATTCTCCATTTTATTAATTAATACTTGAGACATAACTACTAGTTCATGGATCAAAATAAAAAGCCAAGATTCATTATTAATTGATTGATATTTCGATTTACTTTCAAATCCCAATTTATACCACTAAACTAGTTTTCCATTGAGCATGAGTTTCTCATTCCCCCACGGGACAGGACGGGACGGGGCGGGGTGGGGAGGGAGAGAGAGTTAACTTAGATTAATGCATATACAAAGTTTACCAGGAAATCTTCTCGATCTTTTACTCTTCCGAGACCCCAATGACTGAGATTGAGGCACTCTTGTACCACGATTCTTCTTGGCTGAAAGAGTCCTCACATCTTTTACCAAGATAAAATCATCCACAGCTGATGACCAATTCTCACATTCCCAAGACCTTGATGTTTTGATTGATGCTTCCTCTGCATACCATACTCCGTGGAAGCATCCTGGAGAGCAATTCCACCCAATTTTTTCATCATTTCATCCAAATCACTACTAGAAGAATCGTCTGAATCATCTGAAGAAGAAGAAACCTGCTGTAACAAATTTTTTAGCATCTAAAAGAGAATCGCTCCCACCGATTCCTTCCAAATAATCTTGAGCAATTTCATCATCAACATCTGAACCACTATCAGACATGTCCTCGGAGTCATCACTTTCAAAAGAATCTGTCGCTCCATCCTGCTCAGCTGACTCCGACTCTGAGTCTTCCTCATCACCATATTCCGCAATATCATCCTCACCATCTTCCTCATCGGATACATCTTCCGTATATATTTTCAATCCCCCAATTGACACAAACCCAGAATTTTTCTTCGCGGATGTATCCTTTGACAAAAGCTGAGCCCCCTTTTCAGCTGCTCCAGAGTCAAAGCTCTCACAATAATCCACTTCCTGCTCAGGCGATGACATGCCACTCTGTGACTCTTCTTGATTTTCCATTTTCCCTGATGATGCTTCGATTCCCGTTGGAGCTGCATCATATTCATTACGATAACCCAATCCTCTGTGAGCTATCACTGAGAACAAAATCTGAATGATAATCATCACTGATATTTGCTTGATCAACTGACGCTGGTCCTTCATCTACATAAGCAACAATTTGGCTGTCCTTCGAACCACACAGAATGAAAGGCTGAGAAAATTCCATTTTATTCTCTCCATTTGTATCTCCGAACGTCGATACTGGATGCAAACCATCCTGTAAAAAAATTTAACTAACCCAGATCAACACAAGTGAGAGACTGAGATCAGCTGATCCACAAGAAGTCTTCCCAAATCAAGAAAGCTACAAAGACGAAAACCATAATCTAAGCCTCACGATATTAACTAAGAACAACTCCTAAAATTACTTTCTATTAGGTTCAAGGCTTCAGCTTGATTGAGTCTCCGTTTAAAAAACTGAACGTGTATGAAATCCAAGAGACAGTAATAACTAATTTCAATGGCTCATGAACTTTACACACCCAGGAGGGCGACTATCAGCATAAGATTCCAAACGAAAGCCGACGAACCTTGACATTATTGCAACCTGAACATAGATCCTAAAAACTAAATAGACTTTACCTGACGGTCGAGAGATGGATACTGGTATCCGACGGCATTCGATTTCGAACTTCACAGTAAGCTTTTAGAACCGGGACCCCTACCTCGCCCGTAGCATCCGAATTTTGATTCGATCCTACAATCTGCAATGGAAACCAAGCAGACCAAAACACTCTCTTATGCTCACAAAAAACACCCTTCTCACACACAAACAACTGAGACAACGGGTTTTACCAAAAAAAAAAAAAATTAAAATTAAAATTAAAATTTTACCCAAAAAAAACAACTGAGACAACGGGGATTTTTCAGTTCCCGTTCAAGCCCCCATTCTTATCGAGAAAAGCGCGAGCAAACCGAGAGAAATGGACCTCGCCGGGGGGCCGGAGAGGGGGTCTTGAGCTGCCAGTCCGACAAGAGGCCGCCTTCGACGAAGAGGCCGGCTCTGATCGACGCCGCGGCGCCGAATCCTCCTCCCCTCCCTCTTCTTCCGCCGCCCCCGCCGCCGCCGGACTTGCTGCTGCTCCGGTTGAAGCTGCCGCCGCCATCGGTGCCGCCGCCGCCGCCGCCGTTTCTCCTCGAATTCGATCTCCTCTTGCCTCCAGCCATGTCCGAGCTCGCGAATCAACTTCGATTGAATTTTCTGACCTAATTGATCGATCGATCGATCGATCGAGATCGATTTGGGGGCAACGACGAGCGAAAGGGATCACCTCCTCTTGTGGTTTCCTTGCCTTGGGGGAAGCGGTCGCATCTGGACCGTTGGCCATTCGCCGTGGGCCGCAAGGGGACAACTAGTCTAGCTGGGGCGAATTCGACCACCATTGGTTTTGCAATTTGATAGGGATCCTCTTAAACTTTTTGGCTTAGGCTACGGAAATCACGACGGTTTGTGATGTATTTATATGTTAACGGGATTAACCGAGTCAATTTGCCCTCTCAAGTAACGGGACCCCAAATTTTCTTTAACAAAATCTCTAGATGCTTAGACATTAATTAAAGAAGATGAGACGAGAGAATGACCATTGAGTTTTTGCATATCTAGTATGATTTATTCGTCGATACATGAAAGATCTCTAAGTAGAAACAGTTTCTTTATTACTGGAATGAAGTTGGATTGCACGCAAACTAGCTTTCCTAGATGCTCATTTCTTTTTATTGGAGATACCACATTGTAATAATTGGACAACAACTTCATTGGTTGTTTTATATAAGTTTGTCATGTTTGGGAGGTTGAAGATGTCCTTGGGGACCATCCTCGCTTTACATTTTGAGGATAAGCGCATCATGATGCAAAATCATAAGAAAAATTCGAGTTCCCACGGTAGCAAATTACACTTTTAATTTGGTTTGCTCTCCAATTTGCGTTAGCCTCGTAGACTAGATGTGCAATGGAAGATTTAGTGTGGAAGAGAGATTGTTTTGAGATGGTGAACGAGGGACTGTATTTTTTGTTGGCAATTTGGTTGCAATTTAGCTACTTCCTTGGGCAATTTGGTTTACTCTCTAGGTCACCGGATCGCATGACTTTCGAGGTCAAAGGCCACGGGCATTCGTGATGCCTTTGAGCTTGTGGCCATGGCCTTGAGTGCAACATTCAAGCTCTAACAGTTAACATCGGTGTGGTGGAAGATAGAGGGATGGGGGAGAAAAATGTGGTGGGGGTGGGGGGTTGTTTCTCTCTTTTTCTTTGGGTCTAAGGGTTTGTTTGTCTTTTTAATTGGGGTCTTTCTCTCAAAATGCATATTGTGCATTCTCAAAAGTGGGTATGGTTTTTCCATGGTTCTCTATATTTTTTCCTCCTTTTTTTTTTTTTTTTTGTGAAAAAAAGGCATGATACCTTACTTATACGTTATTTGATATAATAATTCTCTTTTGCACATTAAACTTGAATTCTACATTTTTCAGGTAATCTATAAGGTCGATGTTATATGATGTGTAGCTTTATCACAATCCCTCCTCTGGAGCTAAGATCCTAGCATAATGTTAGAATGTCATTCCGCATAGATAGGACTAGCAAAAGTAGTCACGAAATGCAAGTTTGACTGTGAATTTAACTATCCCATGAGACACTCCAGCATAAGTGAACCTTCATTAAAGTTAGAAATCAATGTCCTAACCAAATTGCGAATAAGCCATTAACCTTAGACTCCGATGAACATGTAGTCATTCATGTTATATTGTCAAGCAAGAGGAGTTTTATGTCTCAAACGATTTCCAAATGGACCGAGTTATATATAGAGATGAAAATTTTCATTCGGAAATGAAAGCAAATGTGCTATGGCTAAAATAACAAAGGTGAGAAGAGACAGCAGTGTTTTTCTAGTATCGTTTATTATCACTAGTAGCATGATCACCTAACCAAATAGAGATGAGCTAGCAACTACATAAAAACCACCTCTTCAAAAGAGCGAAGGATCACGCCATGCATTGTCTTTAAGGAAATTAGAACAAGACCTTATTCAGTTGTGAAGGTGAAAACTTACATTAACGTAATGCTGATCAATGACAATAACAAATGACAGGAAAAAACCCAATCCTGCCATTACCTGGAAATGCAGAACGAGAGAACCTAAATTGTTCGGCCACTGGACAATTTTCGAAAACCATCCTGCACAAAATAGGAGCATGTGATGAACAAGCTCCGACATGTGGTGATAACCAGTTCCACATAATGAAACCATCCCTGCCGCCATTGGGGGTTGATGAACAGAACAACCGGAATTGTCAATAAAACCACCGTGTATGACACTCCGAAGCTGATATAGAATGTCTCTCCATCTATGAAACCATCTTTTTTAGCTTTCCTGCGTGATTTTGTTGCTGACCAATTATCGTTAATGGTTGTTGAACAGTCATTACTCAACGGCAGTCCACACAGAAGATGGTTTCCGTAGTAACTGCTTTCATCGAATGACCCAAACTGATTTTTGTTTGGTATGGCTCCTGACAAGTCGTTGTAAGACACATTGAAGACTCCCAAAAAATTCAACCAAGTGAGCTCTTCAGGGATAGAACCAATCAAGTTGTTGTAGGAAAGGTCAATGCTCTCTATCTTTGTGAGGTTTGACAATGACATCGGTATATGTCCTGTAAGCTTGTTGTGCGACAGATTCAGCACAAGCATGTTATGTGAGAATGCAATCTCCGGTGGGATCTCCCCGATGAATTGGTTGCAAGAAAAATCTAGTCCTACCATGTTAAGGAGTGCATAGCCTTTATAAGCATCAAACCTTTTTTTTGTTGTGAACCCAACAATATATGGAGCTTGCCAGCTTCCGTATGCCGTAAATTCATCTTGGTAGAACCTGGTTTGGCTTCTAATTGTCCTCACATAAGAAAGAGGTGACAATCCTTCACCAGGTTCAAAAATCATAAACGGTGTTGAAGTTACCTTATTTTCATATATAGAGGATAAATTCATGGGTCCCAAGCAAATAGGTAATGGACCAAATAGATTGTTTTCAGAAAGATCGATCATACTTAAGTCTTTCAATTTGCACAATTGCTTGGGAAATGTTCCATAGAAGCTATTACCTCTCAGTAAAAGAATGCTTAATTGAGAGAGGTTACCTAGCCAATGGGGTATGCTTCCGAAGAAGTCATTTTCACTCAAATCCATGGTCACCAAATTGGAGCTATTAGGGAGCAGATGCACGATTGAACCATTCAATTTGTTCCCATTCAAATGGATGTGACTCAACGGGGGTGCTATGAAAGATGATGGTAACAAACCAGAGAGATTGTTGTCAGACAAAGCCAAATAACGGAGATAAGGAAGATTAAAGAGTTCTTGAGGGATGAGGCCATTTAACTGATTTTTGGACAAGTCAAGGAGCAAAAGCCCTGACATGTTTGCAATCAATTTGGGAATCTTGCCAACGAAAAAGTTGTCGCTAACGTCCAATAGGTCTAGATCTAGGAGTGATGAAAGAAAAGAGAGATCTCCCTTGAACATGTTGTGCTCTAATTGTAGGAAGGAAATTTGGTTCGTGGTGTCATCGGAAAACACGATTTCTCCTTGCAAGTTGTTATATGCTACATTGAGGTTAGTCAATGATGAGTTGCCATCTAGTAATTGGATAGGTAGTCCCCCGGAGAAATTGTTGTGAGAAAGGTCTAAGACGGATGGGAATTTTATACTACCCAGTTCAGATGGAATATTCCCTCCCAATTTGTTGGCTGATAGATTAAGGTGCTGCAAATTCGGGACATTTAAACAAAATTCGATCGTGAGCTCTCCTCTCATGCCGTTGTTGGACATGTCCATCACCGAAAGATTATGAAGGGTCATCATTGGAATCTGAAATGTCGCAAATAAGTTATTTGCCATAAGAAGGGTTTCCAACTTAGTGTTGTTTTCCAACAACCAAGCTGGAAAGGGACCGGGAATGTCATTCGAGGAGAGATCAATGGTTCTCAGGTCATATTGATGATTGAGAAAGCCAAGAGAAGTCACTTTGAATCCTTTTGGTAGACTATTTGACATACTAAAAAATGTCAATTGGAACCTCGGGATCGAAGACGCAACTTTGGAATCAGTTGTTAGTTTATTGTTATCAATCAAGAGGACCTTAAGTCTTGAATAGTTTGCAAGTGGACCGAGTGATGAGGGGATATCAAAATAATTACCCGGAATGGAAAGCAATTCCAATGAGGTAAGACTAGTGAGGGGAGATGAGGCGACATTATCTGTGAATTCATTGTCGTCAAGAAATAGAACCCGAATAGATGTCATGTTTCGCCAGCACGTAGGAAGCCCGCCAGTAATTCTATTATTTCTAAGATCCAACTCTTCTAGTTTTACGAGGTTACACAAACCTGTTATTGATATCACAAGTCAATTCAATTACAATGGTAGATATCGGAACGTATAACAAGGACATACATGTACATGAAGAATTCATTTTATGTCCCAGTTTTGCTCTAAGAGATCAAGACTTACTCTGATCTGATAGTTTGCCATTAAGACCGGTGTTGTATAAGGACAACAACCTAAGAGATGTCAAAGGACCAAGGCTGGAAAGGATTCCCACGGTGGTGTTCAACGAAGAATAATCCAAGATGAGCTGTTCCAACTTACTGAAGTTATGGAAATCTTCCCAGAAAACGAAAGATTATTGAACATCAGATTTCCTTAGACATAATCAAGAAATGGCACGAAATATCATGAGTGAATGCAACATTTTTAATAAAAACTTAGGCTATGTTTGTTTCGCGAAAAATATGACGTTTCTGGAAAACGTTTTCCAATAAGTCATTTTTTAGGAAAATGACAATATTTTTCGATATTCGGCTGAAATCTAAAAATGAACAAGAAAATATTTTCCACCGTTTGGTATGAAAAATCTGATTTGATTTTCATCAGTGTACTCCATTCAATAATTTAAAAAAAAATAGAATTTTAAATTATTTTTCTTTTTCTTTTTTCTTTTTTTCCTTCTTGTCAGGCTGATCACCGGCCACAGGTGACGTCAAGATTGGCCAAGGTAGATGAGCTTGAGCCTTGTTAGATTGGCAAAGCCTTAGCCTTTGGTGAGTTTGTCCTTCGCCTATGGTCGGTCGCCAGCCGTCATCATAGCCGGTGATCAAATGAGGAAGAAGGAAAAAAAGAAAGAAAGAAAAAAAAAAAAAATATTTGAATTTTTTAAAATGAAAAAGATAAAATAATTAAAAAAAGTGCATGGAGGAAAATGGATTTAGGTGAAAGAAAGAGAATGGATAATGATTTTCTCGTGTTCCCCACTTTTGAAAATGCCTTTTCCATTGTAGGAAAATATTTTCCTTCACTTATTTCTTTTCCGTAACCTAATTGCTGGAAAATATGGGAAACATTTTCTTGAAAATTGTTTTCGGCCAAAAGAATGGAGCTTTATTATGATTATAAATTTACTAATGGGTTTGACTAACCTTGAGTAGTAATAGTTCCTTCTATTGTATTATACTGGAGAGAAAGGATCTTGAGGGATGACAGTGCCCCTAATGCTCGCACAACGGTCCCCACATCCTTCAAGTGGACACCATCTAGGTAGAGGTTCTCTAAGTGCCTCAAGTTTTTGATGCCTACCAGTAAAATTCCAAGAAAATAACTTGCTTGGTAGTAAAGTTGTGAAGCACCCATGCGGATGCTTCGTGACAGGAATCTTTTGAATCAGGCAACATTTCTATATGGAAAGAGAAGGGGGTCCCAATTTATGACTTCTATATATTCTCAATATGACGCACATGTAAAGCTATGAGAAATATTGCATGAAAATTGAAACAATACCTTCAGTAGTAGCCGCTACAATGACTGCATTACAACTTATGTCTAGCTCCTTTAAATTATTGAAACAACCTAATTTATCCATGAACCTTGCTAACTCAAGTCAAGCATGGTGATTTTGTCCGGAATTATGAATAGAGAATAAGTTGGAGAAACTATCATTCACATTTAAAGTCCCATTCAAATGTTGTTTAGGAGAATAGACACATGAGAGTCGGAATTGTACCACAAATAGTTAGAATAGAATTATCCAGAGAAAATAATGAAAACATCCACGCAGATGTCTGGGAATAGGAATCTTTTGAATCAGCAACATTTCTATATGGAAAGAGAAGGGATGACTTCTATAGTCTTAATATGAAGCACATGTAAAGGTATTAAAGAGCATGCATGAATCGTAGTCTAGTTAGTTTAATTTATGAATACCAACGAGGATTCTAAATGAAAACTGAAACAATACCTTCAGCAGTAGCTGCTACATCGACTGGATTATCACTTATGTCCAGCTCCTTTAAATTATTGAAACCACCTAATTTATCCACAAACATTGCTAACTCAAGTCAAGGATGGTGATTTTGTATGGAATTATGAACAGAGAATAAGCTGGAGAAGCTATCATTCACGTCGTAGACTCGCGAATAAATGATGACGTGGACATAATCATCTATGATGCAGGAAGTCAGTAAGCACCTGGACATGATTAACTTATGAGTTCATTAGATAATGAGTATCTCTTTTTTATAGGAAATGGACGAACGGCAAATTTATACCTTTTGGTGCAATCCACCCTCCTAAATAGTTGCCTCGCAACTCAAGGCTCTTGAGTTCTTCAAAGGGAAGAAGTAGAGAAGCATTTAGGTACCAAGTTTTGGAGCCGAAATGGTGATATCTTAAATTGGAGAGCATTAGCTGAGTGATTCGTCCTGTGGTGGGGTTGCACTTGACAAGTTCCCAACTGCAACAGTCGAAATATGATCCCCCAGTGTCCACCCAAGATGCCAGGTTCAATGTGGCATTGAGCGCTAAGAGGGCAACCCTTTCTTGCTCCTGACACCCACGAGAGCCACATAAACATGCGATACCCCAAACCACCACAAACACCCACAGTGCTTCCTTTCTCATGACTGCAGATTGAGTGACCAAACTTTAGATGGATCGCACTCTGGAGTTAACATCTTTTTTGCAAGTTAGAGCAATTTTATAGGAGTTCAGCAGCGCCTGTGCTTGAGTGTAGAACTTGTGGTCATGGCCAAAGTCTTGGTCATCTTTAGTGATGAATGTAGCTCAGCCACTTTTGGTGACAAGGTTAATTAGCGTGTCGGGTAGGGAATGTACGTTACGCAATGGCTAGATTTCATTGGCGGAGAATTTTCCGAAAGTCTCTATTGGCATAATTTTTCCACGCGGTTAGTTTGGCCTAGCCTAGTCAACGGTTGTCATTTATATGACTAATTCAATCTCTATCCAAAGCAAAGCAAAAGCCTTGTGATTTACTTGGAACTTTCGGCAAAAAAGTGATCTTGACTAGAGGCATCTCGGAAGTGGACATGTTGTAAAAGTAATGGAAAAATTGACAAGATCTTGCTATTAAAACAACGCAAAAACATTAAAGAAATAGACAGGGAACAACAAAGATACCAAATATTTATGTGATTCGGTCCGAATATTGGTACCTACCCCATGGGAGAGCCGATGATAAATAATTCACTGTAATCAGAGAATTGGAGTTATAATCGCTTACACGCTCAGGTATTTCCCACACATAAATTAAGACCAAATTCAAAAGTGTTTATAAATAAACAAATTAATTAGATGTAAAGCTCACGGTGCAAATCACTGCGTGTTTAAGCCTATAGCAAAACCCTTTGGACAGCTAATTCAAGAGCGTCCGTATGTTCTTTCTTTTGTTCTTTGTGCGGTGGTTCAATTTCAAAAGGAACCCCCTATTTGGCTTCTTTAGTAAAGGAAACCCAAAAAAGCAAAATCTTGCTTTTACTTTATTTTCTTTTCTCTAACCACTTCTTGAATCCACGCGCTTTCTTTTGTACAACCAATAAGAAAATCCCACGTAGGCCATTAAAGTTCATGGAAAATTTGACCGTAAGAGTTCATTGTATTTGCTACTGGGGCCCTTGGTAGCTGTCAACAAAAAAATTTCTCCATCAATGTTTAATGAGCTGGAGTCTACATGCCCAAACCTCCCAAATTGAACTTGTATCTTTTTCTTACCTAACGTCCGAGCAATATCCTCTCAAAACTTTTACATTGAAGGTCTAGATGTAATCATGAATACATCCAACCAAATAAAAGAAACTCTCCAATATATACGCCATTCACAGAAAGATTTTTTGGATTTCTTTCTTATCCAATTAGGTTAGATCACATAACGGCTCAAAATCAAGACATATTTTAGCAACTATCTACCTTGCCTCGACATTTGTAACTAAGTCATAATGTTCATCATCCATGCCAGTTTTCCCAATGCCCCAATGGATGGATGACAATTGCACTCAAGTAAAGCTGAAGTTTCGTCAAATGAACATGCTTGGTCATCATGTCTAACGAGTTCTCTACCTTCACTTGATGTTTGTAATGTATTTATATGTAAACGGGTTAACTAAGTGGATTTGCCCTCTCAAGTTGGTGGGATCCCAATCTTTCTTTGACTAAGTATCAGGACACTCAACATTAATTAAGTAAATGAGGTAAGAGAATGACCACTAAGTTAGGAAGTCGGATTGCACACAAATTTCCCTTCCTAGATGCTCATTACTTCTTGGAGGAGATCCCACAGCGATATAATTGGATGACTTTACTGGTAGCTTTGTGCTCGAGTTTGTGGCTTTCAACGCATCCGAATTTACATGCGATCCTGCAAAGGAAACCAAGCAGACCAAAACACACTCTTATTCTCACAAAAACACCCTTCTCACACACATACAACTGAGAAAACCAGATTTTTTTCAATTTCCGTTCAAGCCCCCATTTTTATCGAAGGAAAGCGCGAGCAAAACCGAGAGAAATGGACCTCGCCAGGGGGCTGGAGACGGGGTCTTGACAAGACGTTGAGTAATGCCAGTCTGACAAGATGCCGCCTTCGACGAAGAGGCTGGCTCTGATCGACGCCGCGACGCCGAATCCTCCTCCCTCTTCTTCCGCCGCCACCGCCGCCACTGGATTTGCTGCCGCTCCAGTGGAAGCTGCCGCCGCCGTTTCTACTCGAACTCGATCTCCTCTTTGGGAATACCATATTCCGCTACACAAACAGCTGAGGCGCAGGCTCTCTCTTTCGGAATATGCAAGAATCGATGCCATCGGCCAATCAGCTTGGTCTTTTGGGATTGTCATGGACAACTAGTCTAGCTAGGCGGAGTTCGATCTTGATTGGTTTTGCAATTTGATAGGGATCCTCTAAAACATTTTGGCTTAGGCTACCGAAATCACGACGATTTGTGATGTATTTATATGTTAATGGGATTAACTGAATCGATTTGCCCTCTCAAGTCACGCGACCCTAAATTTTCTTTAACAAAGTCTCTAGATACTTAGACATTAATTAAAGAAGATGAGACAAGAGAATGACAGTATGATTTATTCGTCAATACATGAAAGATCTCTTAGTAGAAACAGTTTCTTTATTACTGGAATGAAGTTGGATTGCACGCAAACTAGCTTTCCTAGATGCTCATTTCTTTTTATTGGAGATACCACATTGATATAATTGGACAATAACTTCGCTGGTTGCCCTCTTAAAACGTGGAGATGTTGTTTGCCCAGTGTACTGTTTTGACAAAAGGCTACATCCTAAGTTGCGCTTTCTTGAATGGTTTTCTTTCTTACCATGTTCACGATCTCTTCTATCCTTCGTGGGAAACCAGAAAACTGAAACGACAGTTAGTCCGGGGCAGGTGTGGACGTGGAATTCTGCGTCCAACGACCCCTTTCTGTCCATGACTTTGTGTTCTCGAATTGAGAGTGGCGTGTTGTGACATTGATGGAGGATGATGGTGATGACTTGTGGGCGATCCCCATTTCCTGAAATTAGAGGGTACTAAATGTAGAATTTCCAAATTTAGATGAAATTGGAGGACGAGAGCGATCGAAGAGGAAACTTAATTTCACACTCTGCAGTTGTTTCCTCCATGAGAGTTCGTAATTTTGGAGCATATCTAGTATGTGCTAATGAGTCCACTAAAGGCATTACCTAATTTGTTGCTCCATAAAGAAAGTCATGGTTGATTTCACATTGAGAATTGATAGCCCGGCTTAGTCCGATGAATAAAAAAATGATTAATATTTTGAAAAACCCAAAATTAGTACACCTATTACAATTTTATTCCAAACTAATTTTTTAACTATGAAAAACCCTAAATTGGTACATTTGTGATAAAGTTACCCCAAGTGATCACAAAAAACTCCAAACTGGTACATTTGTAATAAATTTACCATAAATTAATTTATTCAACCGCCACCAATTCTAAACTAGTAAATTTATGACAAATATATCATTTGTTAAATTATACAAAAAATCACAAAAATGGTACAACTGTGACAAACATATATTAAATCCTACTGTCATGCGTCATTCAACTAAGTAATTTGACCATAAAATTTAACGGAAACTAACAAAGGGTAAATTTGTCACATATATACCAGTTTGTGGTAAGTTTGTCGAAGGTATACCAGTTTGGGGTTTTTGGTGGTCAAAAAATTAGTTTATAGTAAATTGGTCACAAGTGTACCGGTTTGGGGTTTTTCAGGATATTAACCCTAAAAAAATTACATAAAGTATGACATCATAGTGATAAAAGATGACATAATAGGGAGACCGGCTAGATATTTCAGATTCAGTCTTTTTACCAATCACTTTCTTCTTGATGTAATCGCTATGCGTTCCATAAAATTGAAGATGGACTGAGTCCGCATGTGAACTGGGATCTAAAAAGCATCTCTTGGGACCCTTGATTGATTAGGGGTATCATTAGCAACAAAACTCCATGACTTGTTAAACGGGTCATTGACTTGACTTGCATTTTAAGGGACAACAACCTTGCGTCCGTGCCTGAGCCCGATTTATACGGTGGTCACTCATCAACCAAAATAGTATTGACGTTATAATGAATTCAAACGGTCATTTTTGGTAAAAACCGCGTGAGATCTACGCAGGACCAATCTTTTTTATCATTCCAAATTCATTTAGATACAAGTACTGGATTCATGTAAAAATGCCTCCGTCAACCCAAATACAACTTTTTGGCCTATGTTTATCCATGTTGAGACATTTTGCTCAAGCAGCAAGCTAGCCTCTTTTTTTTTTTTTTTTTTTTTTTGGCCTTTTGCCATTGGAAGGCAAGTCCAAAACAATCGAATCTAGTGCCATAAAAAAGAAAAATTTTAATTCAGAACGGCATCTGACAACTAACAGAATAAAATTTCCGTCCGATGGCATCTGTAGATCATTTAGTTGACATTTTCCGACTTCTATGATAGCAAAGTGGCATTATATTGCTGGGATTTTATTCTATAATTCTACTGCTTTCAAGTTTCTTGGATA
Organism: Eucalyptus sideroxylon x Eucalyptus melliodora; assembly: GCA_016097485.1. Lineage (NCBI taxonomy): Eukaryota > Viridiplantae > Streptophyta > Magnoliopsida > Myrtales > Myrtaceae > Eucalyptus > Eucalyptus sideroxylon x Eucalyptus melliodora. The sequence goes on along the minus strand of CM027826.1, from coordinate 73,415,954 downwards.
AACAAATGGAAACATAAATAAATAAATCCAAAAGATTTCTGCTACTCCAAAAGCAATTGTACAGAGCATATACGAGTCAAATGTGGTGTTCTCGTGCGTGTCTACCCCTCCTCTTACACGTGAGGAATGACATGCAGACTTACTGTAGCTGTCATGGTCGATGCGTCTTTCCAAATTAAATATTTTATAGTACTTCCTTTATCTCCTAAAGAGTACTTAAAGTGCAGATAAAGCGGCCACCTTTGCAAGACCCGTGCCTTTCGGGGCAGACGACTTTGGATTTTACACCATCATCTGTCAAGAGAAGAATCACACTTTCATCGCCAGTGGATGGCATGTTTGGACTCTTCTTCCCTACGACAACAGTCCCTACGATAATGTTGCCGTAAAATAAGCGGCCGACCCTCGGAGGACTTCGATTGACCAACTGTCAGATTAAAAAGCCAAGATTCATTATTAATTGATTGATATTTCGATTTACTTTCAAATCCCAATTTATACCACTAAACTAGTTTTCCATTTAGCATGAATTTCTCATTCCCCCGCGGGACGGGGCAGGGCGGGCCGGGGCAGGGAGGGTGAGAGAGTTAAGTTAGATTAACGCATATACAAAGTTTACCAAGAAATCTTCTCGATCTTGTACTCTTCTGAGATCCCAATGACTGAGATTGAGGCACTCTTGTACAGCGATTCTTCTTGGCTGAAAGAGTCCTCACATCTTTTACCAAGATAAAATCACCCACAGCTGATGACCAATTATCTCTCAAATTCCCAAGACCTTGATGTTTTGATTGACGCTTCCTCTGCATACCATACTCCGTGGAAGCATCCTGGAGAGCAATTCCACCCAATTTTTTCATCGTTTCATCCAAATCACTACTAGAAGAATCGTCTGAATCATCTGACGAAGAAGAAACCTGCTGTAACAAATTTTTAGCATCTAAAAGAGAATCGCTCCCACCGATTCCTTCCAAGTAATCTTGAGCAATTTCATCATCAACATCTGAACCACTATCAGACATGTCCTTGGAGTCATCACTTTCAAAAGAATCTGTCGCTCCATCCTGCTCAGCCGACTCCGACTCTGAGTCTTACTCATCACCATATGCCGCAACATCATCCTCACCATCTTCCTCATCGGATATATCTTCTGTATATATTTTCAATCCCCCAATTGATACAAACCCAGAATTTTTCTTCGTGGATGTATCCCTTGACAAAAGCTGAGCCCCCTTTTCAGCTGCTCCAGAGTCAAAGCTCTCACGATAATCCACTTCCTGCTCAGGCGATGACATGCAACTCTGTGACTCTCCTTGATTTTCCATTTTCCCTGATGATGCTTCGATTCCCGTTGGAGCTGCATCGTATTCATTACAATCACCCAATCCTCTGTGTGAGCTATCACTAAGAACAAAATCTGAGTGATACTCATAACTGATATTTGCTTGATCCACTGACGATGGCCCTTCATCTACATAAGCAACAATTTGGCTGTCCTTCGAACCACGCAGAATGAAAGGCTGAGAAAATTCCATTTTATTCTCTCCATTTGTATCTCCGAACGTCGATACTGGATGAACACAAGTGAGAGACTGAGATCAGCTGATCCGCCGCTGCTGCTCTTTATTCTCGAATTCGATCTCCTCTTGCCTCCAGCCATGTCCGAGCTCGCGAATCAACTTCGATTGAATCTTCTGACCTAATTGATCGATCGATCGAGATCAATTTGGGGGCGACGACGAGAGAAAGGGATCACCTCACCCCGCGTGTGGTTTCCTTGCCTTGGGGGAAGTGGTCGCATCTAGACCGTTGGCGATTCGCCGTGGGACGCAAGGAGACTCGTGGACAGCTGTGACGTGGCGGCGGGAGCTTGGGTTAACTGAGTCGATTTGCCTTCTTGAGTTCCTAAACCCCCATTTTTCTTTAACAAAGTCTTTTGATACTTAGACATTAATTAAAGAAGATAAGATGAGAGAATGATCATTGAATTTTTGCATATCCAATATGATTTATTCGTTGATACATGAAAGATCTCTAAGTAGAAACAATTTCTTTATTAGTAGAATGAAGTTGGATTGCACGGAAATTAGCTTTCCTAGATGCTCATTTCTTTTCACTGGTTGCTTTATATAACTTTGTCATGTTTGGGAGGCTGAAGATTTCCTTGGGACAATCCTCGCTTTACATTTTGAAGATAAGCGCATCATGATGCAAAATCATAAACAAAATTCGAGTTCTCACCGCAGCAAATTACACTTTTAATTTGGTTTGCTCTCCAATTTGCATTAGCCTCACAGACTAGATGTGCAGCATAAGATTCAGTGTGGAAGAGAGATTGTTTCGAGAAGGTGAACGAGGGATTATATTTTTTGTTGGCAATTTGGTTGCAATTTAGCTACCTACTTTGGTAATTTGGCTTACTCTCCATGTCAATAGATCGCGTGACTTTTGAGGTGAAAGGCCACAGGCAGTCGTGCTGCCCTTGAGCTTGTGGCCATGACCTTGAGTGCAATGTTCAAGCTCTAACAGTTAACATCGGTGTGATGGAAGATAGAGGGATGAGGGAGAAAAATGTGGTAGGAGTGGGGGGTTGTTTCTCTCTTTTTCTTTGGGTCGAAGGATTTGTTTGTCTTTTCAACTGGGGTCTTTCTCTCAAAATGCATATTCTGCATTCTCAAAAGCGGGGATGGTTTTTCCAAGGTTCTCTAAATTTGTTTCCTCTCTTTCTTTTTCTTTTTTTGGTGAAAACAAGGGCATGATACCTTACTTATACGTTCTTTGATATAAGAATTATCTTTTGCATGTTAAACTTGCTTCTACATATTTCAAGTAATCTATAAGGTCGATGTTATATGATGTGTAGCTTTATCACAATCCCTCCTCTAGAGCTAAGCTCCTAGCATAATGTTAGAATGTCATTCCGTACAGATAGGATAGCAAAATTAGTCATGAAAATGCAAGTTTGATCGTGAATTTAACTATCCCATGAGACACTCCAGCATAAGTGAACCCTCATTAATGTTGGAAATCGATGTCCTAACTAAATTGTGGATGAGCCATTAACCTATGACTTTGATGAACATGTAGTCCTTCATGTTATATCGTCAAGCAAGAGGAGTTTTATGTCTCAAATGATTTCCAAATGGACCGAGTGATATATAGAGATTAAAATTTTCATTTGGAAATGAAAGCAAATGTGCTATGGCAAAAATAACAAAGGTGAGAAGAGACAGCTGTGTTTTTCTAGTATCGTTGATTATCACTAGTAGCATGATCACCTAACCAAATAGAGATGAGCTAGCAACTACATTGAAACCACCTTCTCGAAAGAGCGAAGGATCACGCCATGTATTGTCTTCAAGGAAACTAGAACAAGACCTTATTCAGTTGTGAAGGTGAAACTTACATTAATGTAATGCTAACCAATGACAATAACAAATAACAGGAAAAAAAAAAAAAAAAAACCCAATCCTGCCATTACCCAGAAATGCAGAATGAGAGAACCTAAATTGTTCGGCCACTAAACAATTTTCAAAAACCATCCTGCACGAAATAGTAGCATGTGATGAACAAGCTCTTACATGTGGTGATAACCAATTCCACATAATAAAACCATCCCTGCCGCCATTGGGGGTTGATGAACAGAACAATCGGAATTACTAGTAAAACCGTCGTGTATGACACTCCGAAGCTGATATAAAATGTCTCTCCATCTATGAAACCATCTTCTTTAGCTTTCCCGCATGATTTTGTTGCTGAGCAATTAATGTTAATGGTTGTTGAACAGTCATTACTCAACGGTAGTCCACACAGAAGATGGTTTCCGTAGTAACTGCTTTCATCGAATGACCCAAACTGATTTTTGTTTGGTATGGCTCCTGACAAGTCGTTGTAAGACACATTGAAGACTCCCAGAAAATTCAACTGAGTAAGCTCTTCAGGGATAGAACCAATTAAGTTGTTGTAGGAAAGGTCAATGCTCTCTATCTTTGTGAGGTTCGACAATGACATCGGTATGTGTCCTGTAAGCTTGTTGTGCGACAAATTCAGCACAAGCATGTCCTGTGAGATTGCAATATCGGTGGGATCTCCCCACTGAAATGGTTGCAAGAAAAATCTAGTCCTACCATGTTAAGGAGTGCGTAGCCTTTATAAGCATCAAACCTTCTTTTTGTTGTGAACTCAACAATTTGTAGAACTTGCCATTCTTGTTCTACTAGTGATTTATAGTGGTAGAACTCGATCTGGCTTCTAATTGACCTCACATAAGACCAAGGTGACAATTCTTCAACTCCAGCTCCGAAAAACCCAAGCGGTAGTGAAGTTACCTTATTGGCATATCCTCCAGAGGAGAAATTCATGGGTCCCAAGCAACTAGGTAATGGACCAAACATATTGTTTTCAGAAAGATCGATCATACTTAAGCTTTTCAATCTGCACAATTGCTCAGGAAATGTTCCATAAAAGCTATTACCTCTCAGTGAAAGAATGCTTAATTGAGAGAGGGTACCTAGCTAATAGGGTATGCTTCCGAAGAACTCATTTTCACTCAAATCCAAGGTCACCAAATTGGAGCTATTAGAGAGCACATGCATGATTGAACCATTCAATTTGTTCCCATTAAGATGGATGTGACTCAACGCGGGTGCTATGAAAGATGATGCTAATAAACCGGAGAGATTGTTGTCAGACAAAGCCAAATACTTGAGCTGACTAAGATTAAAGAGTTCTTGAGGGATGAGGCCATTTAACTGATTTTGGGACAAGTCAAGGAACACAAGCAATGATGTGTTCACAATCAATATGGGAAGCTTGCCAATGAAAAAGTTGTTGCTACCGTCCAATAACAACAAATTTAAGAGTGATGAAAGAAAAGAGAGATCTCCAGTGAACATGTTGTGCTCTAACTGTAGACATAGGAAATTTAGGTTCATAGTGTCATCGGAAAACACGATTTCTCCTTGCAAGTTGTTATATGCTACGTTGAGGTTATGCAATGATGAGCTGTTATCTAGTAACTGGATAGGCAGTCCCCCAGAGAAATTGTTGTGAGAAAGGTCCAAGAAAAATAGGCATTTTATACTAGCCAATTCAGATGGAATATTCCCTTCCAATCTGTTGGTTGATAGATTCAGGTGGTACAGATTTGGGATGTTTAAACAAAATTTGGTCGTGAGCTCTCCTCCCATGCCGTTGTTGGATATGTCCATCATCAAAAGATTATGAAGGGTCATCAGTGGAACCTCAAGTGTCGCAAATAAGTTATTTGCCATAAAAAGCTTTTCCAACTTAGTGTTGTTTTCCAACAACCAAGCTGGAAAAGGACCTAGAATGTCATTCGAGGAGAGATCAATGGTTCTCAGGTCATATTGATGATTGAGAAAGCCAAGAGAAGTCACTTTGAAGCCTTTCGATAGACTATTTGACATACTAAAAACCTTCAATTGGAGCCTCGGGATTGAAGACGCAACTTTGGAATCAATTGTTAGTTTATTGTCATCAAGCAAGAGGACCTTAAGTCTGGAATAGTTTGCAAGTGGGCCAAGTGACGAGGGGATATCAAAATAATTACCCGAAATGGAAAGCAATTCGAGTGAGGTAAGACTAGTGAGCGGGGATGAGGCGACATTATCTGTGAATTCATTGTCTTCAAGAAATAGAACCCGAATAGATGTCATGTTTCGCCAGCACGTAGGAAGCCCGCCAGTAATTCTGTTAATGCTAAGATCCAGCTCTTCTAGTTTTACGAGGTTACACAAGCCTGTTATTGATATCACAAGTCAATTCAATTACAGTGGTAGATATTGGAACACATAACAAGGACATACACATACATGAAGGATTCATTTTATGTCCAATTTTTACTCTGAGAGATCAGGACTTACTCTGATATGATAGTTTGCCATTAAGACCGGTGTTGTATAAGGACAACAATCTAAGAGATGTCAAAGGACCAAGGCTGGAAAGGATTCCCATGGTGGTGTTCAACGAAGAATAATCCAAGATGAGCCATTCCAACTTACTGAAGTTGTGGAAATCTTCTCAGAAAATGAAAGATTATTGAACATTAGATTTACTTACACAAATATAATCAAGAAATGGCATAGAAATATCATGAGTGAATGGAACTTTTTTTATAAAAACTTAGGCTCTGTTTGTTTCGTGGAAAATATGACGTTTCTTGAAAATGTTTTGTAAGAAGTCATTTTTAAGGAAAATGACAATATTTTCTGATATTCGGCTGAAATTTGAAAATAAACTAGAAAATATTTTTCACCGTTTGGTATGGTAAATCTAATTTGATTTTCATTCATGCACTCCTTTCAATAATATTATATTTTTTATTTTAAAAAATAGAATTTTAAATTATTTTTCTTTTTGCTTTTTTCTTTTTTTCCTTCTTGTTCGGTTGATCACCGGCCACAAGTGACGTCAAGATTGCCCAAAGAGACGAGCTCAAGCCTTGTAGATTATCGAAGCCTTGGCCTTCAGTGAGCTTGTCCCTCGTATGTGGTTGGTTGGCGGCCGTCATCATAGCCATCGATCAAATGAAGAAGAAGGAAGAAAGAAAGAAAGAAATTAAATATTTGATTTTAAAAAAAATGAAAAAGAAAAAAATAATTAAAAAGAGTGCATGGAGGAAAATAGGTTTAGGTGAAAGAAAGAGAATGGAAAATGATTTCTTCATTTTCCCCACTTTTGAAAATGCCTTTTCCATTGTAGGAAAATATTTTCCTTCACTTATTTATTTTACATAACCTAAACGCTAGAAAATATGGAAAACATTTTCTTGGAAATTGTTTTCCGCAAAACGAACAAAGCATTATTATGAGTATACATTTACTAACAGGTTTGACTAACCTTGAGTAGTAATCATTCCCTCTACTGTATTATATTGGAGAGAAAGGATCCTAAGGGATGATAGTGCCCCTAATGCTCGCACGATGGTCCCCACATCCTTCAAGTGGACATCATCCAGGTAGAGTTTCTCTAAGTGGCTCAAGTTTTTGATGCCTACCAATAAAATTCTAACTAAATAACTTGCTTGTCAATAAAGTTGTGAAAGCACCCATGCGGATGCTTCGGGACAGGAATCTTTTGGATCGGGCAACATTTCTATATGGAAAGAGAAAGGGGTCCCAATTTATGACTTCTATATTATCAATATGATGCACATGTAAAGGTATGAGAGACACTGCATAAAGAAACAGTACCTTTAGCAGTGGCCGCAACATGGACTGCATTATAACTTATGTCTAGCTCCTTTAAATTATTGAAACAACCTAATTTATCGACAAACCTTGCTAACTCAAGTCAAGGATGGTGATTTTGTCCGGAATTATGAACAGAGAATAAGTTGGAGAAACTATCATTCCCATTTAAAGTCCCATTCAAATGTTGTTTTGGAGAATAGACACATGAGAGTCGGAATTGTACCGTGAACAGGTAGAATAGAATTATCTAGAGAAAATAATGAAAACACCCATGCGGATGTCTAGGTATAGGAACCTTTTGAATTAGCAACATTTCTATATGGAAAGAGAAGGGATGACTTATATTCTTAATATGAAGCACATATAAAGGTAATAAAGAGCATGCATGAATCGTAGTCTAGTTAGTTTAATTTATGAATACAAACGAGGATTCTACATGAAAATTCAAACAATACCTTCAGCAATAGCTGCTACATCGACTGGATTATCACTCATGTCCAGCTCCTTTAAATTACTGAAACCACCTAATTTATCCACAAACATTGCTAACTCAAGTCAAGGATGGTGATTTTGTACGGAATCATGAATAGAGAATAAGCTAGTGAAACTATCATTCACATGTAAAGTCCCATTCAAAAGTTGTTTTGGAGAATAGACACATGAGAGTTGGAATTGTACCGCAAACGGGTAAAATAGAATTATCCAGAGTAAACAATGATAGCACCCACGCGGACGCCTTAGGATGGGAATCTTTTGAATCAGTAACATTTCCATATGAAAAGAGAAGGGGGTTGCAATATATGACTTATTTATTCTTAATATGAAGCACGTGTATAGGTATTAAAGAGCTTGTCTACATGACTCGTAGGATATTTAGTTTAATTTATGAATAAGAATGAGGTTCTTGCATGAAAATTGAAGTAGTACCTTCAACAATAACCACCGCATCAACTGCGTTATGTCTTATGTCAAGCTCCATCAAATTACTAAAATCACCTAATTTTTCCACAAACAACGTTACTCAAGTCAAGGATGGCAATTTTGTACTGAATTATAAGCAGAGAATAAGTCGGAGAAATTTACCATTCACATGTAAAGTCCCACTCAAATTATTGTCACGGAGGAACAGATGCCGAAGAGATGGAATTGTACTGAGAACGGATAGAATAGAATGACCTAGAGAGTTATGACTCACATCAAGCACCTCTAGTTTGCTCAATCTTGAAGATAGTAGGTTTGGTTCTGCAAACAAATAACGAAAAGCAGTAAAACCCATCGAAATCTTTTCAAGTACATTCGCAAGCAAGTATTGCCATTTTGAGGGAAATATATCCTAGAGTCCTGGATAAATGATGACGTGAGTGTAACCATCTATAATGCAGGAACGGAGTAAAACCCCAGACGTGATTAATTTTTGAGTTCATTAGATAATGAGTATCTCTTGTTTTATAGGAAATGGATGAACGGCGAATTTATACCTTCTGGTGCAATCCACCCTCCTAAATAGTTGTCGGACAAGGAAAGGCTCTTGAGTTCTTCAAAGGGAAGAAATAGAGAAGCATTTAGGTACCAAGTTTTGGAGCCAAAACGGTAATATCTCAAACTGGAGAGCATTAGTTGAGTGACTCGTCCTGTGGTGAGGTTGCACTCAACACCTTCCCAGCTGCAACAGTTAAAATATGATCCCCCAACATCCACCCCATATTTCAGGTCCAATGTGGCATTGAGCGCTAAGAGTGCAACCCTTTCTTGCTCCCAACACCCACGAGAGCCACATAAACATGCGATACCCAAAACCACCACAAGTACCCACAGTGCTTTCTTTTTCATGACCGCAAATTCGACTAACCAAACTTTATATGTATCACACTTTGGAGTTAACTTCCTTTTTGTAAGTTAGAGCAATTTTATAGGAGTTCAGCGGTGCCTGTGCTTGAGTGTAGAACTTGTGGTCATGGCCAAAGTCTTGGTCATCTTTAGTATGAATGTAGCTCAGCTCCTTTTGTTGACAAGGTTAATTAGCGTGCGAGGCGGGAAATGTACCTTACCCAAGGGCCAGATTTCATTGTTGGGGAATTTTCCAAAAGTCTCTATTGGCATAACTTTTTCCGCACGTTAATTCTAATCTAAGGCTGCGTTCGTTTCACGGAAAATGGGCCATCTCCGGAAAATATTTTCTCAGAAGTCATTTTCCAGGAAAATGACTATATTTTCCGGTGTTCAGCTGAAACTTAAATTTTGAGTGGAAAACATTTTCCACCGTTCGTTAACTAATTTAATTGTTTAGAAAAAATTATCAAAAAATTGAATTTTAATATTTTTAATTGACCAAAAATATTTGTATTTTTAAAAAGTACAATTTTTAATTATCTTCCACTGTTCATTTATTTTTTTCTTTCTTTTTCTTTTTATTTTTTCCTTTTCTTTTCCTTCTCCTTGCTCCTTCCTCCTTCCTCCACCGCCGCAAGCCCGACGATGGCTGACTACCCGGTGGCCGACCAAGATCCAATCGCCAAATTCGGCGAGCTGGGCGGGGCTCGGGCCTCGCCCGAGCTCGCCAGATCTGGCGAGCCGCGAGCTCGCCGGATCTGGCGGCGGAGCTCAGGCTCCCGATCCAGGCGAGCCCGAGCTCCGCCGCCAAATCCGGCGAGCTCGCGGCTCCCCTGCACCTTCGGGCGAGCTCGGCGAGGCCCGAACCCCACCCAGCTCGCCTGATCTGGCGAGGCCCGAGCTCGCCGAGCTCAAGTGAGCTGGGCTTCCACAGATCGGGCTAGGCGGAGCCTCGCCGGCTCGGGGTGGAGCTCGAGCTAGCTCGTGACCGCGGCCGGTTGCCGGTCGTCGGTCGCCAGTCGCCGGCCGCTGTCGTGGCCGGCCACCGGCCAAGCTAAGGAAGAAGGATGGAAAGGAAAGAAAGAAAAACAAAAATATATATATATAAGGCAGAAGAAGTTATGGAAAATGTTTTCCACTTTTCAGAAGTGGAAAACATTTTCCTTAGCTTTGAAGGTAATTTTTACTGTTGATGGAAAACATTTTCCTTAAGTAGTTGATTTTCCGTGAAACGAACACCGGAAAATCCGGAAAACATTTTCCTGGAAGTTATTTTCCGTGAAACGAACGCAGCCTAAGTCTAGCCAACTGTTATCATTCATGTGATTGAATTTTCCACACGGTAATTCTAACCTAAGTCTAGTCAACTGTTATCATTCATGTGACTAATTCAATCTCTGTCCAATGAACATCATAGGTATTGTGATTTACTTGCTTTCCAGTAAGAACTTAAGATTGTATTGAACAGTTAGACTACAAATAAATGATGGTGGCATGAAAATTAGTAGATGTTAAAGTATTATTCACAACGAAATGGTCTCTTGCTTAGGAAACTAACATAGGATGTAGATATGGTGACGATTCACTAAAGTGCTTTTCTCATTGTTCAGCTTGACTAACTTAGAATGCTTATATTTTCAAGATACTGAAAATTACTAATCTGCAGCATTACACATTTCACAGAAGAGGAAAATCATAATCGATTGCCTTTGGTTTCTCAAAATGCATTTAATTTAACTTGACGAGTGTCCAATTAACATTATTCAAATTGCTTCAAATGCAAGGGTGACAGTGGATTATTCCTACGAGTCCATATGTATAAGCGAAACTTCACCAAAACGTTCGGAATTTGGATGGTTCTAAACATGGAAGATCTATTAATTTACTTCGCATCGGAGCTTTCAGCAGTGAAGTGACATTAACTAGAGGCATTTTAGAAGTAGACATGTTGTAAAATTAACTTGAAAATTGACAAGATCTTACTATTAAATCAACGCAAAAACATTGAAGAAATAAATGGGGAACAATAAGTATACCAAATATTTACATGATTCGATCTTAATATTAGTACCTATTTTATAAGAAGAGCTAGTAATAAATAATTCACTATAATCAGAGAATCATAATTAAAATTACATATACGCTTGAGTGTTTCTTACATCTAGATTAAGACTAAACTCAAAAGAGTTTATAAATAAACAACTTAATTAGATGTAAAGCTCACAGTGCAAATCATAGCGTGTTTAAGCTCATAGCAAAACCCTTCGCACAGCTAATTCAAGAGCATCCGTACATTCTTTCTTTTGTTCTACGTGCGGTGGCTCAATTTCTAAAGGAACCCACTATTTGGCTTCTCCAGGAAAGGAAACTCACAAAAGCAAAACCTTGCTTTTAGTTTATTTTCTTTTCTCTAACCCCATGCTTGACCCCACACGCTTTCTTTTGTACAACCAAAAAGAAAATCCAAACTAGGCAATTAAAGTCTACAAAAAATTTGACCATAAGAGTTCATCATAATCACTGCTGGGGCCCTTGCAACTATCCATAGAAAATTTCTTCGTCCGTGTTTAATGTGCCAATCTCTGTACGTCCCAACCTTCAAATCGAAATTGTATCTTTTTCTTGCCCAAAGTCCAAGTAATACCATCTCAAATCTTTTACGTCCCAAGGTCTGGATGTAATCGGTATATATATATCCAACCCAATAAAAGAAACTCTCCAATATATATGTCATTCATAGAAAATTCTTTGGATTTTTTTCTTATTCAATCAGGTTAAATTGCATAACAGCTCAAAATCAAGACATACTTTAACAATTCTCTACCTTGCCTTGACGTTTGTAATTAAGTCCACGTTCACTGTTTATCTTCCATGATTTGCACCAAGGAGCTACCGGAAGCCAACAACGGTGTCACCTAAGGGGTCGTGTGTCCTCGGCGACGGCTGCCTTAGGGTCACGCGACCCACGGCGTGGCCCAAGGCCTCATCTTGAGGTCGTGTGACCGAGGCAACGCCACCAGATCTGGTTGCCGGCGGTTAAACTCCATGGCCAAATCTGACCATTGACGATTGTCCTTAATTTAGACTATAAAAAAAACTATTTGCAAATGGAAGTTTTACCAAACGGTTTTAAGCCATAGTTTTTTTTCAATGTTAAAATTTGTCAAACACCATAGCATTTTTTAAAACCCTTTAGTCCAAAGATATTTGCATTTTCCCAAAACCATTTCCTCAAAGCCAAACCAAACGAGGCTCTACTTTGGGCTTTCAACCTTCCCAATGTTGACATTTGACCAATAGACTTTCAAAAATGCTTGCCAAATGCCTAATATTTTTCCCAATGGGCTTTAGGAGCTCAAAATCCCTTGGGAAAATTGAACCAAACGAGGCCACATGTCCTTCTTGTCCCCGTATAAGCTGGTGCCCATCCATTTTGCTCTCAAGATTTGCTTTGAGCTTTTGGCATTTTGGAAATGCAAGTCTACTTCTATTGTTCACCAGTTAACTATTTTTTTTGTTCAACCACTCATCTTCCCTAGTAGCTATCAAAGGCTGGCCAATTGCCAGTGGCTAGATCCGACGGTCAGACAGCCTCGCCTGAGGTTTGACCGCCACGTCTGACCGCCAGCGGTTGGTTGGCGGTGGAGCTTCATCGAATTTGATTTTAATTTTATTAAACTAATAAAAGCCATTTGCAAATGTAGGGTTTATCAAACAGTATTTACGCCAAAATCACTTTTCAATGCACTTTAAAGTTACAATTTGCCAAATACTAAAGCATTTCGGAAAACTTCTTTACCCCAAATGTATTTGCATTTTTTCAAAGTCATTTTTTCAAAGCTAAACCAAATGGGCCATATGTTTCTTTTTGTCAGATTATTGCATATGAGTTGCATTCATTGTGCATTGATTGGATTCGCTGCCGTCGAGATCCTACGTGCTGCTAATGGTCCCTATTTTGTAATTTTCTGATGCTTTTGTTATTATCTTTTTCTGGTGTATGTTTTGTTGTTAATGGCTTGAGCTCGTACGCACGCTATGCAATTTAAATTTTGGTTTTTGATGGCTTTTGAGCTATAGCACATTGACCATACGAAGGATAAGATCCTCAGGAAATGTACAAGTAAAAGCCTCCATCTTTGCCAATTTCAGTGGGCATGATTAGGGACAACAATATTTGGACAAAAATATTTTCATAAACATGTATATGGGGATAAAATAATAATTTAAAAGAACATAATCACGATAGTTAATTCAAATCTTAAGTAACAGACTTTGGACTCAACATGCTTTGTTTTAAATATCCAGAAAGAAATAAATAAAAATTAAGTAATCTAAGCCAATCCAGTTCGTTTGTTTCCTTATGTGGAATAAGAAATCACCTAGAATCGGTCGGTTCTGTCTGGTTTTCGGATTGGACAAAGAACAATGCACACCCCTAGTTCAGGATGTATCACAAAAGAGTAGAGTTTAAAAAAGTTTCTTTGGAAGGCTGTCATGGCAATTAGGGTGTGTGATTTTGACTTGAGAATGAAAGAGTTAAAGGCAGTCGATTAGAAAGTTTATGATTGATTCTCCCACAGGCCTTCGGTGTAATGGAGCATATTCTACTCTAAGACGAGCTCAAAATGTGATATTTCCTGAACAACTAGTGTGAAAGCTTTAGGATATTATAATATTGCAACAGACACAAACTCATTTACTATCTTCAGGACATTGTAATCAACTGAGCTGTAATCATCTTACGAATTGATAAGATGTAATAATATTAGGCACCTAATAATATGAACCGAGACGAAAAATCATTAAAAAAATTGATTTAAGGGATAAACCTAAACAATCAGCAAATCATCATTATTCTCATAATAGAAATTATTGGGATACTCATGGATCTCCGGAAATGCACCGGTAAATATCTACATCAGACTAAAATTCTTAATGCATATACTTGCTACTCCAAATAAGATTTGAAGAAAACTCTTTTCTACTATAAAAGGCCAATTCTTAGGAGTGTGTATCAAGTTCCTTCGCCAAGTAGGGAGAAGGTCGGTCGAATCACTGGGCCAAGAACGCGAGTGAAGATCAAAAAGAATCGCGAAATTAGAGAATCGAGGCCTTCGATTACACATAAGTGTCTGGCTGTCGCAATGCCGCTCTGGAGGTGGACCTTGCTCGAGCATCGTCGTTTTCTTTGGAAAGAAATGAAGAATGGGAAAGAAAGGAAATCTGGGAAAAGCTCTACGAATATAAATGCTCCGCGAACAGGGGAGAAAGAAGGAAGAAGCAATTTGGGCTTTTTTATTTTTAGAGTTTGTAATTTCTCACCCTTTTTTTTTTTGGACAAAAATGCTCCTATTCCGATTGTTAGTAATATCACATGCTTGCCAGTCAAATTTAGGCTCTTATTTGAAACTATTTTAGCTCATTTATGCCATTATTTGAAAAAATATTCACTTTAACTCTTTTTTGGAAAAATAATCCCATTTTAGGCCCTTATTGGGAATTCTACATTTATTATAATAGAGTGTTTCACAAGTTTTCTTTCGATATTAAAATTTGTTAACGGGAAATTGGCCATCAGAGAAACATTTTTGTAGCTCCCCCTATCATTCATGTCTATTCTATTCAAACGAGGCGTTCACTAACTCTTGCAACAAATGCTTTAATACCGATGATTTTGCAAAATACCAAATCGCATTATGTCTTCTTCTAGCAACTGAAGGAAATATGTCTTTTACTAACCCCATCATCGTACAAACAATCTAAATTTTCTTGGCATTGCACCATAACATATTTCAGCGTACCATAATCATTGATGACATCTGTGTTTGCACCCCGTCAATCATAATTTAGATAAAAGAATTTAAAAGTTCTTCAACGTGAGTTTATATACATCACACGGGACAAAACTCCTCGTGAATTGATTGTCATTGTTGTCATCTACCAATTTGAAAAGTGTTAAAATGGACAACCCTAATATTGAAACCCTAATCCCCTCAAGAAATGGGAATCAACCGCAATACCAGACATATTCCTTATCGAACCAAACACGGGGGACGCTCCGATGATTAGGCTTTTACTTGCGAAACCTCCTATGAAGATCTCGTTTGTAACTCCACTTCCATTTCTCTCCTTATTACTAATTATACATTCTTAAATTCTCCGAAACAGAAGCTACCAGGAGACCCCACAAATAATGCGCTCAAGGTCTATGACCACTCCATAAGATACGGCCTCTCCAACGTTTTCTCCGCATAACAAGCTTTGACGACTAAAACGCGAATTTGTCCCGGTCTTCTTGGACTATATATGAATAGCATGACCATTTATTGAAAGGTGCCACCGATGCCCGTAAAGGGCTTCAAGAGCACATCTCAAGTAGTGGCCTTGGTGGTGCACTTCTCTTTAAGGAGGTGCTAAGAAAAACAAAACACAAAGATCGATCAGATGGCAGCGACCGGCGGTTCGGAGGGTTTGTTCCGCCCCTTCTACGAGGGGTGTCTCTCCGGTGCGACGGCGGGATCGGGAGGAGGCCGTACCACCGCAACTGTGGCTGCGCGCTCCACAAGGAGGGCCGGAACTGCTCCCATGCAAACCTGAAGAGCATGAGCCTGTCGTATCCGATTCGAAAGTCATGGAGCGAGGGCAACTTGGCGTTGATGGCCTCCATGCACTCATCTCCCTCTTCCTCACCGGCGACGGCTCCGAGGTGTAGGCTCAGCTCTTGCAATCACGCGGACGAAGAAAATAGTGTTTCCTGTAAGTTATAAGGTCTTGAATTTGTAAAACTTTTCCGTTTGGGAAAAGACTCTTAAAAAATAACTTGATTGAAAGGGTGTGAGATGTGAGTGATGTGTGCGATGCCATTTTTTTGGTCCAAGGCTCCCGTAGATCACGTTCATGCAGTCCTTTATCGGCTAGATTGCCTGGAGAAAATGGCTGTCTTGTGTACTAAACTTTTTTTTCTGGTTAATTTACATGTGGTGTGCTGGATGAACTGGTGTATAGAAAATTGATCATTTGTTTTGAGTTACGTGATGGGCCAAATACATTTGTATCTTCTTCCTGCTATTGAGTTGATTTATTAACGTTAGCATTTATATCACAAATCCTTTCCTAACCTAATGAATGTCCTCGCTATTTCAATATTAGGGTTCATCTTTCTTTTGTAGCTAGGGAAAAAGTCTCGGAAAATCAAGTTCACATCTCATCGATAAATGCCACTAGGATTTCATTCATCTTTGTACTTTCATGTGGAAAACCTAGGTACCAATTGTTTGGTCCATCTTATTACCACGTGAAGAAGCAAACAGCTTAGCGCGCCACTTGACTTTTTACATATAAACTCCCACAAGCTCTTAATCCTCTTTCAATATGTGTGTGTGTGTATATTATATATATACACGAATGCTCTAGCGATAAAACGGGTAATCAATTATTTTCATCGTTACATTCGAATACATCAACTCAAGAAGGTGGGCTGAGTGTTGAAACGATTAGTACCTTGAACCTCAAGAAACATGAGCTCTCAGATCCAGTTTCTATCTGAAGCAACCTCTCTTAGAAGATGGATCGCAAGGAGCTAAGTTAGATGGCCTATTTTTAACCAAATCGGGTAGACTTAATCAGGTGCGCCAAGCTGGCCCGGGATATTATCTCATAGCTATAACATAAAAGAAGTCAATATAAATACTTGTGGGAGTATCCCTTTTATGCTTATTCTACAAAAATACTCAACCGACTTGAAGACTATTCATGGCGTTGCTTGCAATCAAGTACATATGAACAGCCGTGTGTTAGAAAAATGGAAAGATTAATTAGATATTTGTAGCACTCTTGCTTTAAATAATACGGGGTTTTTCCTAACTTTGGATTAGAAAAAAAAAAAAAGCAGGCTTGCTTGCAAGATAAGCCTCCATAGATCTTTCCAATGAGAAATAGCAGAATATTTTCTCCTTAGAAGCAAGAAAACCCTTAGTCAATGAATATCTTTTCAGTATATGCAAACTAATCACTTAACTATGATCATCCAAGAACCCATTTATTCGAGCAAGACATAGAGTATAAACTTGGGTGGTGAAAAATTAGGCAAGACGTGGTACGTAAAGTGTTTTGGCCTCCAAGAGATTATGCTTGATTTGTACCTTGAGCAAAACAATTTTAAGCTTGATCAGCTTCTAATATTATGAATCTAAGGTGATTTATGATCGTTCAGTTGCATCTTGCTAGATCCGAAGTATCATTATATTGCTAAAAACTCAAAATTCATTAATAAAATATGTGGGTTGACATGATAGACTCTGACATTAATAAGACGTGACGCAGGTAATATCTCTTTTCCTCTCAAGTCTCAAGTGCCTTGGAATTTCGCTTTCATCTCTCTCGTTCATCAATACTTATCTTGGTTTTTTATCATGATAAACTCCATTTATAATTATAATAATAATTATTGTTGTTGTTGTTGCTGTCCACGGTTTTAAGCTAATTGTCAGCAACTCCTTCAAGGTTGACTGATGAAATTAAGTCGTAGGGTAGGCGACCTGTGACTAATGTCTTGTAAGCAATACATAACAAGCCGGCAAGATCATTAATCGATTTTCATTAAGAAGATTCATGAGCTATGTCGCCATATCACAAAGCAAATTTAAAAGAGGTTTCCACCTCAAAGTTTGCTCAATAAAACTTCATGAGAAGTCCCGGGTGAATTTACAATGGTGTAAACTAATCGAGGGGCAAAAAACGTTATTTATATTTAAACGGAACCTTTAACACTTCAAATCACGATTTAATGAGCTAAATATTTCTAGTTATCCCAAAAAAAAAAAAAAAAATCGAATTCATTGTCCAAATTTTAAATATATATCCAGAAACTTGCTTTCCTCATCATATTTAATCCTATGTATTATTTTAACAGAGAAAGTGTGTGCTCTTTTACATTCAACCGCTTTTGTCCCTTGTCAACAACAAGGGAAGGACAACTGCCGACAGATTGGCAAGGTCGACAAAATCGAGCATAAGAAATGCAAGGCATATTGGGACATGGTGAACATAGCCAGGATTGAATTGAATGATTTTAATATTAAATCGCCCCGTCATTTACCAAAGCTTCCAGATGAACTGATAAAATCCAATTATTCGAAAAATAAAGAATTCATAGATTCCTTGCCCTGCTACAAATTGTAATTACAGACAGAACGTCTGCGCTGGATGAGTATTAAAGTGTTATTTAAACATGCAAGTAATATAGTTAGAACGATCAACTGTCTTGAGGTGTAAAGAGCCCCTACCATCATCAAAATATGATAATCTAATATTCATATATCTTAAAATATATAATTAGGAAGGCAAATAAGAACATAGAGAGATTTAAACTCAAGAGCATCTTATTTTGGTACCGTACAAAATTTTGTAAGACCATACAAGCAACTGTTCTAATAATTCAAGTTGTTTAATATATAAGCATTCTAACATATTGGACTCAACAAAACCCTATTATGACGGAGAGATGATTTCAAGCTCCGATGGAGAGATTTTGGTATCGAAAATTTATACTGCGCTCCAAAAGATCGTAATCCAGCTGGTTTCCACTAATGATAGGTAAGAAAGATAGGGATCGTATCGTTTTGGGATGAATTGAAGATGCCGATTTATCTTATGAATGGGCGACACTTTACATATGAATTTCCAGGGTCTACTCTCTCTCTCCCTCCTCCCCACCCCCCTTCCCTCCCTTACTTGAAATGAATCGACCCCCAAAGGTTGCTTCCTCATACTCGAGTTATAAGACATGTTTGGTGGTTTCATCGATTCAAGGTCTATTTCTCTTTGATGCATACTACTCTTCTTCTAGTTTCTTTTTCCTTTCCTTTTCTACGTCGAAATTGTTAACTTCCCACCCCAAGTATCTGTTAATTTGAACTCTCGAATGATTTAGTAGACAACCAACCCTTCAACCGAAGATTAAGTCCTCGCTGACCCGGCAAAAATAACCCGGACGCGAGGTGTTGAAGTCTAGCAGTTCCAAAGTCCAAAAGTCTTGTTAATGAGTAAAATGGAGCATTTATCAGGAGAGGATACTAAAAAATTGGTTTATGGGTGTTTGCCAGGGAAAGTTTCCTCGACAAAATCTTTCACCGAAGATGGCAGGCTTTGGTTTTATTATTTATAACGGGTCTTGTGTCGCTCCGAAAAGGAAACAATAGATCTAGACTACGACAAAAGTAAAGTACGAGGAAATGGGAGAAATGTAAAATGCGATTGAATGTAAAAAATATGGTAGAATGAAAGATAACAATTGAAAAGCAAACTGATTGATTGTTGATTTGATAAAAGGTCCTTTCCATTGGTGCCTCCTCGGCTATTTATAATAGTATTCCAAAGGTAACTATCTTTTTACGTTACCATCTCGATGCCTACAACATTCTGGAAGTTTCAACTCTTTTTCGGTAAGCGTCCTGCCTTGCCGGTGTCTTCGCTAGTGCCAATTCCAGTAATCGCTTTTATTTTTATCTCGTCAGCTTCGGCAAGCCCCCTTGCTGTATTATTCAAGATCTTCATTTATCAATTGCTAGCATCTTGGCCCATTTTCTCTGAATTCCTACATTTTGGGCCCGCTTTATTCTCCTCGGCTTCCGAAGCCCAATAAGCTAGTTTGGGCGCCAACAATAAGATTTTCCCATATGGTAATACTAGCGTAAGGAATGAACAGAAGATGGGCAGCCATGTATCAGGGGGACATCGGTCAATAGTTGGTTGTCGTGTGTCAAGAGGACACGGGCTGACACGAGACCCAGTAAAAACGGTCAATTTGTAGGCCGACCATCCTTGACAAGTTTCGTTTCAAGTCTATTAACTCAAAACTCTCTAGAACATCTCAGACGAACAAAAATAACATAGGACCATGTCACCTATCCCAAGTCATTCTTGCATTGAGCAATGCTATGAGTGAACCTATAACAAATTCCCGATAATGACATTTGTTAATAAATTTGGGAAATTAATATAAACAAATAACATACATATTCCATAAATATGAAAGGATAAATTACACATCAAATAGAGTTTTCAAACTTCCATTTGTTTTTTATCATGACTAGTCGCGCATATTAATTTTGCAGTTACTTAAAATTATCATAGGTTTGCGAGCAATTTATAAATTTTCCATTTTTTTGCATGTTAAAAATTATCGTGTAAACATTTGCATACTTCACTAACCCAAAAAAATAAAATAAAATTCGCATACTTCAAATAAAACTCATTTTTTGAAATAAAAATGGTCAACCCAATTTGAATAGGTCAAAAATGTGTTGATCACATTTTCGTGGGTATTTATTTAGTTAGATGTAACTAAGCATGCTAGATGGAAGTAAAAATTTCAAAACAGAAAGAGATTTTAAAAAATCTAAATATCTTTCCTTAGGATATCAGGTATATTTTATCGTCGATCATGGTTAGAAAAAAAAAACAGGTAATATTAGGAATCGTCTGATGCATGCTCTGATTGAAGGAAGTTTCGTGAAAACAAGACCCAAACTACGTAAGTTGCTACAGCCAAACTTTAGCAAATAAAAATTCAGGCTGGCGGACAAAACATAGGGTCAACGGAAGAAACGAGAGGCCGCACGTAACAATATTAATTAAGATCCAAGTTGCCCTATATTGACAGCATCGTCGATGTACCACTAAAACAAGAAAGATCAGTTAGAAGGATTCAGCTTAACGAACTCTCTCTCTCGAAAACGCGAAAGGATTTCTTAGTTGAATGACTGACTTGTCTAGACAGCAAATGACCAAAATTCTAATTCCAAACCTCTAAGTTAAAGCCAAGAAAATTTTGTCTCGCTCTCTCTCCCCCTAGGAAGCTTCACATTCAAGACTACCCGAGAGAGAGAGAGAGAGACGTTCCTCATGAAAACAAGTTTTAGTTATCACATTTTGCACAAACACGTCCCGATAATCGCATCGTTTTCTCCGCATGAAAACACGTTATAGTTATCAAATTTTGCACAAACACGTCTCGAAAATCGCATCGTTTTCTCCAATTCATCTAACCGCACAATTTTCCAACCCAACACTGAACACCTAATCAACCATACACTGTAAATTCACCAGCACAAGCATACCCTCGACTACTTACCTGGACACACCAAGGAGGGAGGGAGGGAGAGGGAGAGGGAGAGGGAGAGGGAGGTAGGGGGAGAGAGAGAGAGAGAGAGAGAGAGAGAGAGAGAGAGAGAGAAAGAGAGAGAGAGGGGATGGCCACCGTAGCAGCTTCCATGGTGTTGATCCGGTGTGTCATCCATGGCAGCTTGTCGCTGAACGACGTGGAGGTCGAGCGCCGCCCATACCATCGGTACTGTGGTTGCGCCCTACACAAAGTCAAAGACGGCAGCAGTTGCCCTGAGACTTGCCCGAACAACCACAAGGTGTACTTCCCATGGAAGGAGTTGTCCTCGGATTGCTTGTTGTCCCTCTCGTCTTCCCATAACTCTGCTCGATCTTCTCTTCTCTCGGTCGATAGCATGTCTTCTTTGACAAGGACAGAGGATACAACAGGACAGGCCTCTGCAGATAGGTGACGGATATCAATATGCTTGGTCGTGGTGATTCAGATTATTTTTCACTCAACATATGACCATCACTCCTGTATCCTTTTGAAAAAATGCTAGAGATACTAAAATTAGTTTAAAAGGCAAAATGGCAAATTCTTGCTGGATATTTAAGTGTGAACTGCATGTTTATATGTCTAAATAACTTTGTTGTATTACTTAATAAACCAATTCTGTAAACCCGTTCTAGCATTTCTAAGCATTGTTCGTTTTTGTTCTACCGTGTGGAAAACCTGTTGTTTGTACCTTTTCTCTAGTTGCTTCAATTCTGAGGAAGCAAAAGAAGAGGTGTCTAGGTAAAACCCTTCGTCTTCGGACTTAAGTGACGTGTTATCAGCCATGGTCGTTTTCACCAGGAGTAGGCAATCCATGATCATTTGCTTACTGTCTCAAGTTAAAGTGTTGTGAAGTGTGTAACTTCATATATTTATTGCACATGTTAGAATATGTATTCAAATTCTACGAACAGGCTGCGTATGGACAACGACATATCATTTCCAGCGGCAAGAAATGTAAATATTTTGATACTTATGCATGCTTAATTTGTTTTGATTAGTACTTCATTTTCGCTTGTTCAAAGGTTACTCGTTCCTTTTTTCTACATAGTTTGTGTGCATAACCGGAGAGGTGTAGAGAGAGAGAGAGAGAGAGAGAGAGAGAGAGAGAGAGAGAGAGATGGCTATGCCACTGACGAAATTAGCCGGAGGCCGTGAGGGGGTTGCCAACGGCAACAGAAGCCTGTGATCGATGGAGAGAAAGAGCCCGAGGGCAGCAATGCTCGCTGAGGTCGGGTGGTGGTGGCTGGAGGCAACAGATGATGGTGATTGCCCGCAAGGAAGGTTGATAGACAAACTTAGGTAAGAGTTTGGCTTTAGGGTTTGTGGGCAATTTGTGGGGTTAATGTATTTCTGACCTATCTTTAAGAGTGGGTATTCTAATAAGTTGTGAGTATTAATATTTAAGATGCAAATTCTCTAATAAAAATAGATGACTAAAAGAGCAATAAAAGGTTCTGGGTAGTGCCTACTAATTATTCTCCATTGAATTTGCTATCGTCCAAATTGTATTATTATTTGTATGTCTCCGAGCACTGTAACATAAGCTGGCTGGCTAAATTGTTATCAATAGCAACCAAGTGATCGAAAGGATAGCATCAAAGTAGAAATCGCTCCATGGAGATTGGAATTGATGTTTCTTAGACATTAATTTCAACAATTTCACTGGGTTAGAGGTAGAGGTGGCAAAATGAGTTATCAACCTATTTCAACGCAAGTCATTTGCTTGTTCTCGCCGGTGATTGTACCATGCCTTTGTTCCATTTGATGCAAATTGTCTTCGTTGGTCTAACTGTTAGACGTGAGTGCTTTTTTAAAGTTGCTTTTTCTAGGCATAAGGCATCAGATAAGGGTTTATCAAAGGAGCAATTGAAAATAAAAAGTAAAATCGATAGTTTCTAAGGATAGTCGACACCACAGAAATTGATGCATCGAATAAGGGTCTATCAAATGAAGAAACTTGTTTCATTTGACTGAATGGCATTAATCAACTCAAGAAGTAAATATTTTATAAAGAAATACACCTGATTTGCGTCTCAAAAAGCATACTCATGAGTTTGAATATCGGTGAAGGCATTTCTTTTGAGACAATCCTGTAGGCCTCCTTTTAGTAATTAACCAATTATGACAAGAATTGGAAACCGAGTCGATTGAGAACTTGATATTCCTCAATAATATATACCGTCAGCATTTGTGTCTATGCATTATCATACCTATAGTGGATTATTAAGACCTATAGTACTAGTATTTTAAAAGGCTGTGTACATTGTATGATCGAATTTATCATGCCATTGCTATATCCTGTTCAATCCGAGCCATATAATAAATTTGATCAACTATTAAACTTTCTTTATTCCCAAGTAAAACAAAGCCTTTGCCCTTTCAAATCACGTTTCAAATATGCAGTCTTGGTGCATTTTTTCACACACATACAAAATATAATTGTTGTTCAAGGAAAAAAAACGAATGACCTTTTAAAAGTCCAGTTTTTTCATTCAATTCGAGTGACACCAAAAACTCATTTCACTCCTTCATTTCCTTTTAAATTAAGATTAAATGAAAAGGCGTTTCTTTTTTTCTTTTTCTTTTTTTGGAAAAAAATGAAAAATAGTTTTGATGACACAAAAAGAAATGTTCAAGTCCGACAGTTAACTCGGGCGGGAAGAGACCGAGTAAGACAACGTTGACGTAATATTTGCCAAGTCCTTTTGGTCGGCAACTATAGGCAATCAACAAAGGCAATAAGAAATTGCTGATAAGTGATATAAGAGAAAATGGCCAACTATTGAGCCATGAGTATTGTTGAATGAGACTTGGTTTAGCCGACAAGCTAAAGTGAAGATCAATGAGTCGAGGACAAGATAAGGGTTTGAATCATGAAGCCAACAATCTTAGGTACAACCAGAATGACCCATTCAATTGTGAAGCTAGCGTGATCATCAGATTTTGGAGCCAAAAATCTTGAAAGCTCTAAGTAATAATGGCCGAGAAATATGGACTGTCGTAATTTTTAGGAAGAGGAATTGCAAGTTGCAAAAGTATCAATGTGGGTTGAGTGATGATGCCATGATGTTCTAGTAATGGGTCTTTTGATAATCATTTGTAAATAAATGTTGCTAAATTATAGGAGTGACATAGGTTATTATTTGATTCTTTTTTTCTTTTTTTTGGTAATTGTTGTTAACCCTTGATAATAGCTATAAGTATTAGGATTGTAATTTGAGCAAGGGACCGCCAATCAACACCATTTATTTTAATTTTATCTTCCTTTTATCTTTATATTTGACATAACACGATTGACCATGATTACCTCTAGTTTTCATACTTTAAATTTCTCATCAATTAGCATTTCTTGTCTAGAAATGATCAAAAGACCTCTCATATCTTATGTCAATTGGTTCATCAATCCATTCTTTGAAAGGTGCTTTGAAAACATGTGCCTATGTAAAAGAAAATGCACATTTAATTTTGGATCACCGAAGATGGTGAATATTAAGGGCAGTGATTTATCAATCAATGTGACTATAAAAAAAAAAAAAAAAAAATTACGAAAGACGGCACAAAAGAAGAAGAATTAGGAAACACAGTCGAAATCACAAGCAGATAGTCGGAGATGGTGAAATCCATGGATGGACAATTCTTGTACTATATGCATATTTTTAATTATCATTTCCTTTACTGTATTAGTTCCTTATGAATCCCCTTTTTTTCCCATGAGGTTGATGAGAAATAGTAGTTTATCTTGACTTTTCCTTTGGTCAAACAGTTCACTTGTAACTGTAAAAATCTGTAGCGTTGCATTGGACTATCCTTCATCACCCAATTAGATATTCGAGGGCCCCACTTCGAGCTAAGTACCAAATCCATCTATCCTCCTCCTTCCTTCCTCCATCCAACCAAAAATGAAAACAATGTACAACTCCATCACCCCATCACCTCCTCCATGATCAAATCCTTCCCCACCGCCCCTCCCCTCCCCCTCCCCCACCCGCCCCTCCACCCCACCCGCCGCTCCTTCCTCTTCTCCACCGCCACCGCCACCGCCACCGCCGCCACCTCCCTCGTCCTCCCGGCCGCCTCCCTTCCAGTGCCGCAGCCGCCGCTCGACACCACCATCACCGACCGCGTGTTCATGGACTTCGCCATCTGCCCCAACTACTTCCGCCCCGACCGCGCCATCTCCGACGACCTCTCCACCCTCTGCGCCGACTCCGTCCCCCTCGGCCGCCTCGTCCTCGGCCTCTACGGCCACCTCGTCCCCCTCACCGTCGCCAACTTCAAGTCCATGTGCACCGCCCCCGGCACCTCCTACCGCAACACCCTCGTCAACAGGATCTTCCCCGGCCAGTACTTCCTCGCCGGCCGCCAGGGCCGGCGGGACAAGGGCGAGGTGCGGCCGCCGCTGTCGGAGCTGGCCCGCAACACCGAGACGGTGGACTCGCGGGCCTTCCTCCTGCGCCACTCGAGGGCCGGCGTGGTCTCGCTGTCCCTGTCGGAGAACGACGATGACGAGAAGATCAAGATGGACCCCGAGTACAGGAACGTGGAGTTCTTGATCACCACGGGGCCTGGTCCGTGTCCCCAGTTGGATAGCAAGAACATTGTGTTCGGGACGGTGCTTGAAGGTAAGTTCCGTGTGATGATCGGTATGTGAATTGGATTGCTTTTTCCTTGATTGTTCATGTTTGGTACAGCAATTTTGAGTTTCGATTTTGCGGCGTGTGATTGGAATGTAATCTTTGCGAATTGCTGAAACTGCCACTTGAGTGTAGAATTTGCATTTAACAGAACAATATCGCTGCCAGATTGACCATTTTCAGTTCATTCTTGATCTGACATGACATGGGTAGATCACAATCTTTATGCTGACCGCGGCATTCGCATTATCAAGCGTTGGGTCATGTTGCTGCTATTGATGTTGTCTTGTCTGACCAAGTAGAAGTCCCTCTCTTCTGTCATTTGCATTGCAAACTTTCTTTTTCTCAGTACTGATAGGTAGTTTAACTATACACACTGTCGGTGAAGACCCAAGAGTTTTAAGATGGACTTGCTTTCTGGATCATCTAAACAAGTACCCACGCATGTCATATCTCTTCCAATCCTCATTACTGAAAGTTCGTGACTTTGGATAAATCTTCCTCTAGTAAACCAGTATAGGCTAATCAAAGTGGCACTCCTACGAACAATTGAATTCGATAGGGCACGAGTTTCCGAAATGGAACTCGTACAAGAGTAGAGTTGCTACTCCTTCCCAAGACATAACTTGCGCTTTTAGAGAATTTGAACTCTGAAAATTGCAGCGATACGGCTATTTAATTCTCAGGTAATTTTTCTGTTGGAGCTTTTGTTTTCTCTATGACATTTGCAGTCCTTTTACTGCAAAATGTGGACGGCCGGATCATATGGATTATCAAACTGAGCAATTACTTCAGAAGAAAAAGGTCTTCGTGGTTCAAAGTAGCATTTTTTAATTCTTGAAGACATTTGGCTGGGATTACTTTGAAGGCATTTTGACTCCTTCCTTGCATTTTACATGCTTACTGTTATATGACAGAACACTTAGTATGTTCCTCTGTGTGTTATCATTCTCTCATGTTGTTCACGTCTTGGTTACGTTTAAAATTGCAGGCTTGGATGTCATAACAGCAATCGCTTCCATTCCCACGTACAAACCCTCCGAGAATATCCGCCAACTCAATGACTTGGCGGAGTTTTTTGGGGACGAAAGAGCGCAAAATGCCCGCGCAATGTGGAATAAGCCTCTCAAGACTGTTTACATCAAGGATTGCGGAGAGATGAAAGTGTCGAAGCCTACCCTGACTCCTAGTTTACCTTAATTCTATCAGCAAATTGAATCAGGTTATGTTTGTTGTACATCCCATACGCTGTTGGACTCGATGCGAAAGTTTTTTTCAAAATTTTGTACTCGGAGAAGAGTGGCAGTGAGAAAAACAAAAGGAATTCTTGTCACTTGTATTACGTCGTGATATACAGCAAGCGAAGTGATTGCTACATGTAGTATCAATCAGTAGGGAGCTTCAGTTTCACTGTATTTGATCAGCATATGCTGGGAGCCACCGGAGCACCAGTTCTGTAGCCGGTCACTGTGTTTCAACCAGCCAAACGTGTAAGCAAGCATCAAACTATGAAACTTGATTTCATCAGATAGATTCTTATAAATTGCTCCAAATAGATGTCGATTGACTCATTAATTGGGTCGATACCCTTCCTCCAAAGAATTAAATCTTTCAAGAGTACGTGGTCTATGGTTGAAGGAGAGAGGTGAGGCACCGGCCGATAGAGAGGTCTGACAAAGATGTTGGTCGCTCAAATCGATTTTGCTTAAGAAAATGTAGCTCATGACCGTCCAATTTTAATTCCAACAATGCTCCTATACAGATTGTAATTGGTTTTAGTTCGTGAAAAAGATTGCACAAGTACGTAGCTAAAAGTTCATGAATTGAAGCAGCATCCATGTTGCTATCCAACTTAAAGAGAAAAGTTCTGTCCTCTCTTTGAACTATGTTCTTTTTATTTGGCGACGTGCAACTCCACCCTTGGTGAAGGCCCAGGAACCATGAAAGACTGACGATTTGGCGATGCCATCGATCATCATACACAATCGCATTCGACTACATCAAGGATTGCTCCTCTTGGCGGAGACAATATTGAGGCGAAGCTTCTTAAGGGGAACTGGTCATCGAGTGCATAACTCGTCTCGTCATACCCGAAATCAGCCGATGAGTTCCTCCAGTGGCTGTGCCTCCTGATGCGCGACATGAGATAATGCTTGCACTTGTCCTTGTATTCAGGAACTTCGAGCGCACACAATGGCTTCAGCTGCAAAGCATAAGTTGGTGACACCGAGGCGGATGGTGGCCTTAAGTTTGTGATATGCCAGCGTTTCGTTAGAGGAGAAGCGTTCCCGGTGGCGGCAGTGGTGGTGGAGGACGCAAGAGATGAGGCAGAGAGAGTGTCTGAGCTTTGAGGGAGAGAGAGAGAGAGAATCTGTAGGTTCCATTTCTGTCAACAGTGTTGAAAGGGTGAGTCAATGATGAAGAAGATCAGAGAGTTTGGAGCAAAAAATGAAAAACTATGATGCCAAGCATCCTTCTTTTTCGCAGAATTTGGGAGATTCAAATCTGACTTTTCCATGGACTCTTTCTCACTCAACCTGCGATTGATAGCTTTTAATTTATACACAAAAAAAAATTAAAATTGGCCAAAATGTTATCAAATAAAAATTTGCTAACATTTGCTGACTAACCGTTCTCTCCGCAAAATTAGCCCTTGCCACACGGCAAAAAACATTGCGGAACACATTATTATCTTCTAAAAATAATGTCAAAAGGAATCGACATCATTTTGATGATGTAGGACGGTAGGACGATCGGTAGGACAGTCGGCATATACTGAATCTTCACATCAGAATTTCTTGATTGAAATTAGTTAGATGGGTTACATTGAAAAATTATCAAGTAATTGAAGGCATCAAGCAAATTGAAAATTTTAGAATTAAATTCACGGACATACAATAAGCTTTGTACATTTTAGATAATATTCTCCATCCATTTTGATTACCAAAAAATATTTACGTGATGCATACTTGAACTGAGGTAGAAATAGTATTCTTCCTTAAGTGAAGAAGGTGTAAAATTCTAATTAAGCTAATCATCCAATGCGACAGTGTAATAAATTTATTACGCTGACGATGGACCTAATAATTATCCAATATTAAGTTACTTGTTTTTACCCTCCTAGAAATGCATAACATAGAGAGAACGGACTCCAATCCAACTTTAGAACCACATCGTAGATTAGTTCTGGAAGGCAACTGATCAAAGATCCGATGAATTTGATGAAGCGATGCTAAAGTTGGAGGGAGGTACCGCGTTGTTAAAGCATTTTATTACAGATGGCCATTTTTACTTTTTCCCAAATTTGCTTACAATCAGACATATAGATCTATCTACATCATCTCATCTGCCACCCATCGATTGCCCCTTTCCTCTCATTCATCTAGATTTCTTCAATGCAAACGCCTCTCTCCTCAGTCGCCAACTAAATCACACCATAATTTCTCGGGCCAGCGGCAACTTATCAATCACCATTCAGGCCTCATAGCATTTCATTTTTCCTTGAATCTAAACTATATGGGAAACAGATTGCTCCATATTGCTTTCTTTTGCTATAGGAATAGACATTCATTATAACCCATGTACGCATTGTCCCATCCTCAC
Organism: Eucalyptus sideroxylon x Eucalyptus melliodora; assembly: GCA_016097485.1. Classification (NCBI taxonomy): domain Eukaryota; kingdom Viridiplantae; phylum Streptophyta; class Magnoliopsida; order Myrtales; family Myrtaceae; genus Eucalyptus; species Eucalyptus sideroxylon x Eucalyptus melliodora. Next base: position 73,386,507 of record CM027826.1, on the reverse strand, counting down.
CCTACAGAACATAACAGTAATGTAATTTATCCCATGGACGTGGCACTTAAACATGGAGTACCAAGGGCTTTCTCCCTGCTGATGAATGCAGAGAAGTGGAAATGAATTGCTGAACTTCATAATCATGGAATACTAGAGATTCTAGTTCTACTTGCACAGATCACAGATCATTCATTTCGGTTAAAGAGAAGTAAATCCATGGTCGCCCAAGAAAAATGATTTTAAGCTGGCCCTACTACACTCCGGGACTGTCCAACCACCATCCTAACATTCAGTAACAGAAAATGCCCAGCCATAAGCTCGATCGACAAGAGAGATAGCTCATGAATACAAAATCTCTCTTACTTTAAGATAAAATCCCAACCCAAATGTATTTCGAACACAAGGATTTACTCTTGCTTGCAACCAAGACACATCATCTCTACATCGAGATCAGGAGACCGTCTGGAGTCTGGACAGTTGTTTACCTCCGAACAGGTGGAACAGCACCTCTACCCGGAGGTGCTCCTCTTCCAGCAGCTTGAGCCTGCAATATGATTGGGATCACTCATATGCCCACATGCCATAAGTATATCTGAGATTGCAAGTAGAGGAGAGGACACAAAACCCAATACACTACCATCTGCAGTACTTCCCTCATGCAGTGAAACTTTTAGACAGATCATTATGCATATGCATTCCATTCAAGACATCACAGCAGTATATGACATCATTCAACAACAGCACCAAATAACCGCATCTACTTGTATTGTCACTATCCTTCCAGATCCAAACCCAAGAAGAAGAAGAAGAAGAAGAAGAAGAACAACAACAACAACAACAACAAAAACAAGAACCGGAGGTACAAAGAAGTCTAGCACTTACTCTAGCTCGCATCGCGACAGCTCTTCCCCTGCCAACTCCCAGTGCTGAGCTTTTACCCTTCAAGAATTAAGAGGCAATTTGTAAGGGAGTAGGAAACATCTATATTTGACTGAATCTGCTGCTTAATCAACTAAGGTAGTACCTTGATCCTGGACTCCAGGCGCTTGAACATTGGAGCATTCTTCAGCATGTCTGGTATTACCATGAACCTATGAAAATCATGACATTGATATACAGGATGTCAGCATCTATAAAAAACATTTCAAGCAACCTTAAGCTTAGAATTTGGATGAAGTAAGCAATTACCTGACTTTACTACCCCTAATAAATACATGCTCAAGCTGTGAGACTTTTCCATCCTGTAGGAGAACAAGGAAGAAAGGCTTATAAACATCTTGAAAAGACAATGATTTTGCAGGAATACTCAGGCAATGGACAAACATGTATATCACCATCCCACGCATCAAGAATTTAGTTAAGAATTAAAAAGAGGGACAGCCCTAAAGAAACTGAAAATACCAGACCAATGCCTAACTGCCTGCCTTTTTTTTTTTTTTTTTTTTTTTTTTTTTTTTTTTTTTTTTTTTTTTTTGGGGGGGGGAGTGTTCATGAGGTAGTAGAAAGTCTCTGCAAGGCTCAAGGGTGTGATGCCATAAGACATATTTTAAGGCTTGAATAGCTATGGTAAACTCAGTATCTAGAGAAGTAACCATCTCCAGCCTTTATCTGTTCAAAAAGGTCAAACAACACACCTCAGTTATAAAGAGTGCCTTTTTAATTCAATCGATTGGGAAGCAACAGCTCATCATGCCAAAAGTACTTGATAAGGCTGACTGCTTAATTTACTATAATAACCAAGGTACTACAGCCGCTTGGCATGGGTTTGAAAGGCCAAAGCCTTCAGTACTCATTATCATCCTGATTATTTCGTACTAGTGCTTGCTAAATCCTATCACCAATGGACCAACTAAATCAAAAGTATAAAGTACTTTGTGAGCATGAATAAACATTAAGTCAAGATTGAAAAAGCCAACTAAGACCCATCGGACCTCCAGTCAAAACAGTTATCAGAAGATATTAAAAAAAAACCTTATCCAACTGTTTTTCACCAACTCTGCATAGAAAGTATGCCATAATCAAATTACGCATCAAATACAGAACAGACAACTGGATAAGTTCATTCCTGGAGCAGAATTATCCAGTCTTGGGAGTTTCATATGGAAAATGTGGGCATCCATGAGAAGGACTATTCCTACTAGGATTATGTCTGTGTAAGTTCCCTTTCCAGTCAAACGTGTGATTTCTACGTTAAATGAGAAGGTTATATTATGGCTAGAAAGTATTACCCATTTCTGTCTCTGTAAGTATCAGAAAGTAGATTTAAAAATAGTTTTAACCTAAACTTTTGCCCTTAAATTCCATGAGAGACCAACTCTGTCATTAAGATGATTTGTAATCCTACAATACAGTATTACAGATATATTGCTAATTCATAAGTACCTAAGATGGTAACAACGCGATATTTAATATTTTGAACAATTTGCAAATCCAAATTCAGATATTTTTCATCTGATGAGTCCTAAATAGGTTGACCGTTCAGACATTATTCTTTTATAATCAAGCAGCCGAATCACTCTTTTCCAAACATTTGAGAGTACTGCCTACAGAAATTTTTTGTTGCCATCCACTCATAGCATTGTTGATACACAGGCATGTAGCGTGAGAAAAGATCAGCAAACCGCGAAACGCGACACGAGGCTCTCTCCTCGACAGGATCATTCTCCCTATCAAAACATCAGGGCCTTCTTAAAAAGGAACAGTGTAATAAAGAAAGATGATTTTGGACTCCCAATCACGAGAGTTCAGACCAGGGCACGCATCGGAAACACGAATGGAACTCCTCGGCTTTTTAGATAACGCCTTGTCAATACTTCAATCCAATGCCAGGACCATCATCACCCTCATTCGCCAAACACAAGATCATCCCGTCAAAGAGCTAGCTTCGCAAAAAGAATACGGAATGCGCGCGTATCGAATGGTCGACTCGACCAGGTCAAGCTCTTTTTTTTTCCGCTACCCACCATAGCCTCTTGCGCAATCTACAAACCCAGTACTCTCTTTTCCCCAAACAATGGCAACATCGTAATTTTAGCAAAACGAGCACCTCGACTGATCTAGCCATGCCCCCGCGACCTACCGAGAGAACCAAACTACAGCAGGAGATTATCCATCGAGAAAGAGGGGAGAGGGAGGGGGAGTAACCTTGGCGGTGTAAGTGATGCTCTCGAGCTGGCAATTCCAGTTGTCCTCGCACTCGAGCATGCTCCCCCGGTAGAGCTCGCCGCTCTTGAGCTCGACGGTGACGATGTGGCCCGAGGCCTCGTGGAGCAGCTTCACCGGGATCCCCAGGCTCCTGCTCATCGCTGCTGCTCCGGCTCCCGCACCCTCGCTTAAAACCCTAACAGGCTGACACCACGACGACGACGAAGGAGGAAGGAGGAAGGAGGAGGAGGAAGAAGCAGCAGCAGCTCGCGACTGAACCCTAAAGCTTCGTGTCGAGCGACTATAATTTTTATTTGGGTAATTTGAATTGGAGGTACTCGTTGGACGGGTCGGGGCCCGGGCCCAAGACCAAGCCCAAGCCCAAGCCCGATCATTTTCTCTCGGGCTTTGGCGGGCTTAAATAGTCTAAAATATTCACAGAATGAGTAGAGAAAGAAATTGGAAGGTACGGGAGAAGTATTGTTCGAGATATGATAGAACACTTAAATTATTATTAATTTGATATATATATACGGACATAATTGGATAACATGTCGAATGTCGGTTTTAGATACAAAATTTTGTGGCATTTCATCAAGTTAATAATGAATACACATGTCATCTCTTATATCTTGATACGTTGCATAATTCTTCTTCTTTTACATGTTATGTTATGGTTGTATGAATAAACGTATATTTTTTATATCTTCTTGCAATCTTTTCTTGTTGAAACATATGTTTGGTAAAACCATACTACAACAAAGAAACAAGCTTTTACATTATGTTTGGCACCAAGGGTGGTAGACATGATAGTCCAGAAATTAAATACTACATATACTAAGAAATCTTGCAAAAATTCCGTGGCATATGGACAATTTTATAATTAAAAAATATCAAATTTTTAAATAATTTTACTTTTTTTTCTTTCATCTTTTCCTTTCTTTTGCTTTCTTTGCCAATCGCTCGAGCCTCAACTATGGTCATGATTTGGTGAGCTTAAGCCTTGCCGACCTGCACCTTTGGTTGGTCACTAAGCATTGCTGAGGCTTAACGACGGCTTATGGCTCCGTCAGGCGGTGTTCACTGCCTCTGTATTCGAGAAGCCACGAGCCTCATCATCACGGCTCAAGCTCCTATTTTGTAAGGACCCTTTCGAGAGCGTTCTGTTTTTTCTCCTCTCCTGCCCTCGTGTTTTCTTCCGCGACTCTGATTCATTGGGCTGTTGTGTGGGAATTCAGCAGAGGGGCGTGATGAACCGAGGCTGCGAGGATGAGAAGCTTGGAGGAGCGGCGAGAGAGGCCAAGGAGAGGCTCGATGAGAAGCTCGGACACAAGGGATAAAATCAGGGTGCAGAAGGTGAGAAATGTGGTTTATCTCCATAATATGTATGTCCTGCAAATGTGCTTTCTTCGAGATTTAGAGAACTGAAAAACCGCAATCCGTTTGGATCTTTTGTGAGTTTCTTGACGGAAAAAAATTAAGAGAACTTCAGGTTTTGGATAGATGCACCTTGGCATTGAACAAATCCCATTGTTTATTAGTTGATGTCGGAAATGGCATTTCGGAGGGAAAAAATTCTTGTAGCGATAACTGTGGCTTTCTATCTTTTGCTTCTTGGCTGTTTTCTGAAGTAGAATGACATATCGTCTATTACTTGAAAGAAGGAACATTTCCACATCTTCTACTTTCTACAGTGGTGTCTATATTTGCTTAACTTATTACCTCAAGAAAGGAAGTCTTCTGCAAATGCCTTGTTTTTTGGTTGCCTCCAACTTATGCTTTGATGCTGACATGGCTGCCAGTAGATACTTTTCTGACTTCATTTCTTGTTCAGGAGTGGCTGAAGGCTTACTCTCGGAGATGCTATGGTAAGAGAGTCCGTCAAGTTGAGGCAGCTTGGGAAATACATTATCACACCATCTTCAATTGTACGGATGGAATTGCCATATGTCTCCTAAAACTTCTATCGGTTGTCATTTTAAGTATATACCTTCTTCGGTTTTCCAGATTTTGCTCTTGAAATGCTTCATCACTCAGGCTGCATTGTTTTACTTCCTAGAAGAGGATAGTCAAAAAATTCGGTTGACAATATTTCTCAATGTCAAAGATGTGATGTATCTGATGTATATTAGCTATAAAGAAAGTCCTATGCTTTTCTGAATGTTCCTTACGATGCACAAGATGATCTTTGAGCGGGTACTCAGAGATGTATAAGATTGTTCACTTGAAAACTGAACTAGGTTGCAATAGCATCTTCTGATGTGAGCTTTTATCTGCCAGTAGGGCTTCCAATGTTTCCTACCATATGATTTTGACATGGCTTTTTGTATTGCCCAGCAGCATTTTTTCCAAATCAATGAGCATATCTGTTTTTAAGATTAATTTCTGGTAAGTCAAGTTTCTGGACCGAGACCCATCAACAATCTTGACATCTAGCTTTGGAAAGCAAGAGAAAATGCTATTGCCCTTTCATCTGTCCCCAGTAGAAGATTTTTTTTCTCGAGTGACAGGCTCTTCCTCAAGCACATTTGTGGTATTCTACTCATTTCATGGTTAATGCTTTGGAGCTTTTCCTTCATGCGGGGAATCATCTCAAGGAAAGTCTACCATTTAGGTAGAATCTCAGACTTGTTAAGTTCTGCTCTTTAAAATTTTCTCATCTTTCTACATAAAAAGAGTGAATGACCCGGTACAAGTAACTAGGAAATCACGATTGCCTCTTGCAAATATGTGTATGAGCTTAAATAAGAAAGGCAAATCTGATTAAATTTAATTTTTGCTTTTAGCAAGGTCATGTTAATCTAGAAAGTTCATTCATCTTCTCCACAATTGTTTGAATGAGAATCATTTGATTGAAGGGCAAGTCCAATATGAGTCTTCTAATCTAATGTGTGTACCTTTCTTCGTGTCCATTGTGGTTAATTAATCTTTAATACTCGATGATCTAATGCTTATCATGATTCAATGGATCATTGCTGAAACAATTATAGGTCATTCTTCTTCCATAAACTAGGTAGGAATGATTTTCTTATGGAGTGTACCATGTTAACAGGTATGACTTGGTCGACTTAACACGGCAAGTACTGTTAAAGCTAGCAAATAAGGTATATGCAAATGCCATGACTGCTTTTCAACAGAAGGATGCTAAAGCTCTACATTTTCACAGTGAAAAATTTCTCAAACTTATAAAGGACATCGCTTTGCTGCTTGCTTGTGATGATAACTTTCTTCTCGGACAGGGCTTGAAAGTGCCAAAGCATTAGCAGCAACTTCTAGTGAGATCAGGCAGGTTAGTCTTGGTAATTGTCCTCATTGGCTGAATCGTCCAATATAATTGAAGCGAATATGCACAGTGTGGAACTGTATCGACGTGGATAATGTGTGGACATCTGAAGTTCCCTTTGATCAAAAACTGTGTTGTCATTTGCCCTGCCAATTAATTTGGAGAAGTGTTCTCCCTTATGGATCTCTCGGCAAAAGCTTCTTTTGAACAACACCCATAAAGGGCATGGTATCTAAATCAGAAAAAAGCATTTTCACATGACAAAGGAGATGGGTGTCTAATTGTTTCTTCTTTAATTTTTTGTCTCAATATGAATGGAATGCGAGGACCCAAGTCACTATGTGGTATGATAATACCAATCGAACAGTTCAGAGCAAGCTTCATAAATTATGGTACGTCTTGTACCTGCTCCTGTCCGTATATCTGTATACGTGTTTACATATGCTTGCATGCTTGTGTTTATACCCACTTCTGGATTTGTGTGCCTTTGTTCCTTGATGTGAGATTCTCCTATCTTTGATCAGCAGACTAGTTTTGGAGTGGTCTCCTGGAAGACTATTACCTGCCACGAGCATCAAGCTACTTTTCCTATTTTACCAAAAGCTTGAGAGAGAATGAGAAATTCGAGTAAGAGAGGTGGTGAAAAGACTGCATATCATACTCAAACAAATGGCAAACAGAAACACAAATTTACGCAGTCAAGGCAGAAGGAGATGCCCTTGAAATTGCCAAAACATTGTACAAGAACTATTTTGGTTAGCAATCAAGTGGTCCAGCCTGAGCCATCTGTGAGCTTGCTCCCTCCACAAGGTCTAGGAGCATCCAGGAAGTGAGCGCAAAGATTCATGACGGTCATCCACACAATTTGGGAAGTGAGATATTTGGTTGAAGTCAATAAAGGGTAGACATAAATTTTGACTATAACGATCACTCAATGCAAGACTCCAACAAGTACAGAGGACCCCAAAATCCAGCAACTTTACGCGGAGAGTAGTGCATACAGGCATAAGTACATTGTCGACGGTTGGAAGAAATGATCCAGACGTCCCAATACATTGATGCATGGAGGGAAATAGGAGCAAAATCTAGGTTATCTCTGAGCTTGCTCCCTCCACAAGGTCTAGGAGCTGTCCGGGAAGTGAGCGCAAAGATTCGTGACGGTCCTCAAGCATCCACACAATCTACACAAGATCCATCTGAGATGACCTAGATTTTGCTCCTATTTCCCTCCACGCATCAATGTATTGGGATGTCTGGATCATGTCCATAAAGTTCTTCACACTTGCTTCTCAGACATTTTCTGCAAAGCCCATGTTCTTCCAACCGTCGACAACGCACTTATGCCCGTATGCAATACTCTCCGCCTAAAGTTGCTGGCGTGCAGCCTCATCTGCAAGCTTCCTCTTTCCTGCAACCCACAATCCAAAACAAGAACAAAACTTAAACTCATGTAATACAGATCAAAATATACTTTTACATGTGGCACTCAGCACCAAACAAAATCTAAATTCATGATTACCAGCACTGGTTTCCATCAAATCATTCTCAAGACGCTTCTTCTCTGGATTTCAACTCGATCTCTCAACCTGTAGTGCAGCTTTCTGTTTAATGAAATCACAATGAATAGACTATAAAAGCAGAAACAACATAGCGATGACAAAACAATAGGGCATGAGCACAGTTCATCAGATCGTGTTTAGGAACGTTCAGTTACTCATGCAAATTACATAGCAGATACACATACAAATATGCGGAGACATTATTCTTTTATAATCAAGCAGCCGAATCACTCTTTTCTAAACATCTGAGAGTACTGCCTACAGAAAATTTTTGTTGCCATGATTTTGCCACTCATAGCATTGTTGATACACAGGCATGTAGCGTGAGAAAAGATCAGCAAACCACGAATTGCGATACGAGACTCTCTCCTCGACAGGATCATTCTCCCTATCGAAACATCAGGGCCTTCTTAAAAAGGAACAGTGTAATAAAGAAAGATGATTTTGGACTCCCAATCATGAGAGTTCAGACCAGGGCATGCATAGGAAACACGAATGGAACTCCTCAGCTTTTTAGATAACGCCTTGTAAATACTTCCATCCAATACGAGGACCATCATCACCCTCATTCGCCAAACACAAGATCATCCCGTTAAAAGAGCTAGCTTCGCAAAAAGAATACGGAATGCGCGCGCATCGAATGGTCGACTCGACCAGGTCAAGCTCTTTTTTTTTCCGCAACCCACCATAGCCTCTTGCGCAATCTACAAACCCAGCACTCCCTTTTCCCCAGACAATGGCAACATCGTAATTTTAGCAAAACGAGCACCTCGACTGATCTAGCAATGCCCTCGCGACCTACCGAGATTATCCATCGAGAAAGAGGGGAGAGGGAGGGGGGAGTAACCTTGGCGGTGTAAGTGATGCTCTCGAGCTGGCAATTCCAGTTGTCCTCGCACTCGAGCATGCTGCCCCGGTAGAGCTCGCCGCTCTTGAGCTCGACGGTGACGATGTGGCCCGAGGCCTCGTGCAGCAGCTTCACCGGGATCCCCAGGCTCCTGCTCATCGCTGCTGCTCCGGCTCCCGCACCCTCGCTCAAAACCCTAACAGGCTGACACCGCAACGACGACGAAGGAGAAAGGAGGAAGAAGCAGCAGCAGCGCTGCAGCAGCTCGCGACTGAACCCTAAAGCTTCGTGTCGAGCGACTATAATTTTTATTTGGGTAATTTGAATTGGAGGTACTCGTTGGACGGGTCAGGGCCCGGGCCCAAGCCCAAGCCCAAGCCCGATCATTTTCTCCCGGGCTTTGGCGGGCTTAAATAGTCTAAAATATTCACAGAATGAGTAGAGAAAGAAATTGGAAGGTACGGGAGAAGTCTTGCTCGAGATATGATACTCAAGATAAAAACACTTTAATTTTTTATTAGTTTGATATATATATCGGGACATAATTGGATAACATGTCGGATGTCTGTTTTAGATACAAAATTTTGTGGCATTTCATCAAATTAATAATGAATACACATATCATCTCTTATATCTCGGTACGTTGCATAATACTTCTTCTTTTTACATTTTATGGTTGATTAGAGTACGAATAAACGTATAGTTTTGATATCTTCTTGCAATCTTTTCTCGTTGAAAAATATGTTTGGTAAAATCATTTTCAATTTTTGAAAGAGGAAATTATTTTCCTAAATTTAAACTTTGGTAGAAAAACATTTTCGTTAACTCATTTTCATAAATGAACCAAATGTCAAAAAATGAGGAAAACACCACAAAACAAACAAAGCCTTAATATGAGAGTTTTGGTAAAATCTCTTAAAGTGTCTAGCATTGCTCATGTCCAAGTTTAGCCTGAATATAGTTCAAATAAAATTATCCTTCCTAAGAGGTGAGAAAAGGTAGGATAGAATTTCTCCTATCCAAATAAAAAGAAAAAATCTAAATTTTCTTTAAAAGGAGAAGACCGAGAAAAAAAAAGAGGTGAATTACGGCAGGGTTGATAAATTGAGTGACGGTCCTGAATCCCAAGCATTATTTGCGCAAGGACAACATTAAACCAAATCCAAAAGATTTAGTGATTAAATTAACCTAGACAAAATTCAAAAACTACATTAAACACCGAGACTAGATTAGGAAATTAATATTAAGGTCCATCTTCAATAATTAATGAACCCATTAATTACAAATTTTGCTTAACATGGTTATATAGGAATCTATCCCGAACCGGTAATGAAAATTGTCAGAAACCTAATCTTGCTCTCGCTAGAATATATATTTTAGTTGATTTCATCGTACCAAAAACCATGGGCCTAGAGACGTTTCACACAACGGCTACGTTACATAGGACGAGACCGACATGAGGTGTACGAATCGATCCGGAGCGAGCGCATTTCCAAAAACAAATCCCACGCAAGACGGAAGGCGTGTCACAACGCGACCTAAAACATGCGACGGACCTATGAACTAACTTTCCTAAACGTAACGAGAGAGAGAGAGAGAGAGAGAGAGATATAGGGTAGGTCACGTGGCCGGACGTAGGAAGGGGCACACCGGTCGCGGCGGTGGTGGACCGGCGACTGTCGGAAGGTGCGTCGGTAGTTTCTTGCGACCTGCTGCGAACCTTCCCCTCTCTCTCTCCCCCTCGTTATAACCATCACAGAGCACCATCCGAAGGGAAAATGATTGAATCTTCCTGTCGGCCACTTGCACCAAATCTTTTCTTGACCCTTCACACAGCGAGGGAGACCGTCCCTGTGCCTTGATCGCTCCTCGTGTCCTTCCCCCATCTACTCTCTTGAAAAAGATCCTTCCCTCGAGTCCTGTTCCTCCCCTGTTCTTTCTCAGATCCAGGGATTTGAGTTCCCCTTGAAAGCAGATGAAACCCGTGTGATTCTGCCCTGTTTTGGGGACGCGTGTGATTCTTTCTTTTCCCCCAACCCCTGCTTTCTTGTGCCCTTTTTTGACTTTCTTGGGAGCATAGCCTGAAAAGGTGAGCGCGGTCGAGGAGGCGGTAGGTGGGAAATGGCTGGCATGCTTCCTGGAGTTGAATTTGCCCGGAGGAGAAGGCTCCACCAGGGCGGAGGGGCTTGGTCGGATCCGCCGCCCACGGCGGCTTATGGCTCCGTCAGGCGGTGTTCACTGCCTCTGTATTCGAGAAGCCACGAGCCTCACCATCACGGCTCAAGCTCCTACTTTGTAAGGACCCTTTTGAGAGCGTTCTGTTTTTTTCTTCTCTCCTGCCCTCGTGTTTTCTTCCGCGACTCTGATTCATTGGGCTGTTGTGTGGGAGTTCAGCAGAGGGGCATGATGAACCGAGGCTGCGAGGATGAGAAGCTTGGAGGAGCGGCGAGAGAGGCCAAGGAGAGGCTCGATGAGAAGCTCAGGACACAAGGGATAAAATCAGAGTGCAGAAGGTGAGAAATGTGGATTATCTCCATAATATGTATGTCCTGCAAATGTGCTTTCTTCGAGATTTAGCGGACTGAAAAACCGCAATCGGTTTGGATCTTTTGTGAGTTTCTTGACGGAAAAAAATTAAGAGAACTTCAGGTTTTGGATAGATGCGCCTTGGCAAAATATATGTTTTCTAGTAATTTTCAAGGTTCCATTTTCCAACTGCTGCTTATATGTTTTGGGAACTGAACTTCAATGAATGAATTATCCTGAATTATTGGAAGAGCTGCATACAAGAGTCCATTTCTGGGCAGCTCATAGATGTTCCCTTCAATTATCACCCTTCAGTTTCTAAGCCTATGGTCGTTGTTTCTAGCATGAACTAACATTGATGTGGACATGGGGGTTTGCCAGATCAAATGCAGAGGGGATAAGAACTAGAGAACAAGAGGGGGATACTCAGTTGAGAAGAGAGGTGGTCTCCAGGAATGGCCTGAAGAAGGGTGGGTCAAAGAGGTTCAGCTGGGGCAAGCTGAGCTGGAAGGCCACGGACCAGGAGGAGTGCGCCGTTTGCCTGGACTCGTTCCGGGCCGGCGAGACCCTGATACACCTACCGTGCACTCACCGGTTCCACTCCAGGTGCTTGGTCCCATGGCTCGAGAGCCACTCTCACTGCCCTTGTTGCAGAACGGCAGTTTCTTCATGACCCCCTCGAGTAAGACCCAAGATAAGTTTGCTGGATAGGATTGCTGCATGTACTTAGAAAGCATGCTGAATCTATTTACCGAATGGTATGGCATGTAATCATGGGTGAACTTATGATGGATCTGTCCGCAGAGCGGAACAAAGCTGAGATGATGTAAACGATGCTTGTTGATATTTCACAAAAGTAGAATAGAGATTTGAGACTGACATCTGCAATATCATATTGTACATCTCAGTTTTGTTGCCACACAAGGATAATAAGAGCTGCCCCCAGCCGCCACCATCTCTGCCAGTCGCATCACCGTCGTATTGCCACTTTCCGTTATGTCGGAGGGTGGCAATGCTAAAGGGGACGGTGGCAGGTTGGCGGTAAAGGTGAAATGGATTAGTTAGCTTATACCAATCTGTTAGATTAAGTTTATCACATCGCAGTAATCAATGATGGAGATAATGAAGCGCTGATCATGTGGACAATAAGAAGTGTCTAGCCAACATAGCATTGCGCTGCGAAACAAAAATGCGTGTATCCTGGCACTTGAAGTTTACAACTGCGCAAAAAGCGTTGGGGAATCATAGTATTTTCATGAAAGAGGAAATCTCCTACCATAAAAGCTTGCTTAATGCATAAGACATTGTTCGTGACGACTGATTCATTTCCCATGAAAGGATTCTATCTTCCCTTCAAAATGTTTTCTATGCATCTGCCCAGTCAACATAATTCCAGAAACAAAAGTAAGACACCGTTCCTCGGCGGATCAACAAATACGACATCTTTTCCGGAGGTACAGCGATCATCTGCAATGTAATGCTCCAATGAAAATGTCTATTTCGCCCTCTTATCTCAAAGGCACAGAAGAGCGTGCAATTGTCTATTGCATAAATTCGTGTGGTCACTCGTTTCCGGTGCCTTCTGCATGATAACGAGTTCTTCATGTATTGTCCCTCTTGCTGAGGAAGATGCCTGCAATAATGGGTATATGTCCGATATGCTGCAATTAAGAGGGATGGATTCTAGCAGATGATGACTTTCCATCAGCAAAGAGCAAGAGACTCTGATTCTCCCATGTATCACTGTATGTCCCCACGCTGCTTGGCCCACTTCTTGCTTCGTACAACGTTTTGTTCCAGCAGAAGAAAGAATATTTCCTCATTCTTTTGTTGCCCTTTCGTTTAAAGGAATAAAAAAAAGTCAAGAAGAAAGTGGATTTGTGGTATTTTTAATGCATCCTGCTGAGTCGACAGGCCTCACAAAAAGCAGTCGTTTCTCTGGACTGTGCTACATACGCGTTCGAAAAAGTTTAAGCACGTCAATCCACTGGCTTTAGAGAAAAGTATTAAAGAAGAAGTCCTAAACATGTTGTATTTATACTAATCCAGTCCTAAGTGGTAGAATGTATATGTAAATGAGTTATGTTAGAGAAAGCACACATTAAAGAGTTGATGTGATGTAGAGCAATATCCATAACTCATTGACTTAAGTTTTTTAATGGAGGTGAGTCTAATTAGATATAATAACAGGTTTGGAATTATGCTCCCTCTTAGCGGTCTTCCAAGCGAAGGTAAATATACAATAGATGACGTAGTCCAACTACAAATCAAAACAAATCCAAAACAAAATAAGCTCCATATAAGAGATAAATCATTAGAATAAATCACTTATTCAAAGGACACATTTGTGACTTCTCTAAATCAAAATCCACAGTTGATCACGGAATTTGTTTTCAATAATGAGCACATGCCAAAATTTCCATGTGTTAATGTGGTTTTGCTTTTCAATATCCCCAACAATATGGTCATTTAGAATAACAAGGTTGAACATACACGAATTCAATACCTATGAGAACAAAATTCTTAAGAAGCTCTTTTGAACTCTTTCGAAATTAGACTTGTACATCAACAAAACCTCGGAATCATGCACACAAACCCTAAATCTATACTAGATTGGGATAAAATTTGGGAGAGAAAATTCTAGATCTAGGATATATATATAAAGCTCCTCAAGACAGGAGGAAAGCAAGAAAAAGAAGATAGAAAACCAAGTTAGCCAAAAGAAAAAGGACAAAGGGAAGAGAGAGAGAGAGGGACAGAGATCCAGCTCAAACCCTTCTCTTCATGGAGGTTAGGAGAAAAAAATCTATGAATACGAAAGTGAATTTGAAACCTTTTAATGATTTACTTATGTAATTTATTTGAAAATCCTTGACATGAACATTGGTTGTCCTCTGTGACACAACCGATGGTGACATTGACAAAATTTACAATTTCTTTTAATTTTTCTGATTTTTTTTATATTTTCATAAATTTTTTTCTTATTATGGCTAGCCATTAAACCCTAGCTTTGATTAGTGTCACTTGCTACAACGGCTGGCAAGCCCTCGCCAAATCTAATGAGGGCAACCCTCACCCAAGTGAGGGCTTGACCCTATAGCTTGAGCAAGGGTTACCCTTGCTGATTTAGCAAAGGGTTGACCTATATGGCCAAGCAAGGGTAGTAGCTCTCACTAGTGATTGGCAAGGACTTATAGGCTTTCGCCTAGTGGCTAGCAAGGGTCATTGGCTATCCTCATCGGCCAAAATGGAAAAATAAATGAGAAGAATTTTTTTTTAAAATTATAATTTGTCAAAGTCAATATTAATCACATCACGTAAGATGATCGACGTCCATTTCAATAATATATAACTAAAATTGACTGAATAGACTGGACTGATAAGTTGTGGAAATATTTAAAAAATTTAAGATGAAATTGGCACGAAAGCAATATATTCAGATTATTATTATTTTTCCTTTATGGGTCTTTTCTCCTCCATTAGCAGCCGCCCCACGTAATTGTTCTCACTCGAAGAAGATGAGTTTTGGCTTCATCTTCCCCATATTTGATTACTAAGGTCAAATCGAATGATGTAGCTAGCCTATCACGCTCGGTCACGTTTTGTCATTAATCACCGCTTGTCGAAATCCAATCAAATGTCTCGATACACACGCTATTTTGATGGATCCATCGACGACTCACGGGGATCGGTGTTGAATTCGAAAGGAACCGTTCTCCGCTCGATAATATCCAAGGCAAACTCCTGTAGGATTGCGATTGATCATATAAACGAAATCCCAGTCCAGAAGTCTGCAGTAAGCACTACTTACAGATGTCAAGTGAATCTTCGAATGATCAGTCTAACCTAATCGATGCGTTAACCCAAGGGAAGGATTATACATGGGAACTAGTTGCACCTGTAATCATGTCTAGCCTCAGCCCAATTAAAAAAGAATTCGATCCAATGAGTGTGAATGGTTTCCTTTTTCTCTATCACATCAGCTCATTGGAGGTCGTAATCGGACTGCTAAGCCGCTCGCCAAGTGCCGAGTCAATTTCGGCCCCCCTTATCTTTTAGACCTCAAGGAGAGGACAAACTAGAACTAAGCTTTATGGCGAGATAAGATTTTGCCTTGGATGGGTCTTTTCCGATACCATAGAAAAAGGCCCAAAAAAGGAAATCGCAACAACAGCAAAGCACTAAGCAGGATGACTAGAACGCCGTCGCCTTTCCTAAACCCACGTCACTTCCCATGATGGTTCCCGTGACAAGATTCATCTTCTCATCAAAATGTTTTCTTATGCATCTGCTTGGTCCACGCATGATTCCAGAAACAAAAATAAGACATCGTTCCTCGGCAGATCAACAAAAACAACATTTTTTTTATCTGGAGATACAGCGATCGTCTGCAATGTAATGCTCCAATGAAAATGGCTATCAACATCTTATCTCGAAGGTACAGGAGCGTGCGATTGTCAATGGCATTAATTCGTGTGGTCACTCGTTTCAGGTGCCTTCTGCACGACGATGAGTCTTTCATGTATTGACCTGACCCTCTTGCTGAGGAAGATGCCTGCGATGATGGGGTATATGTCCGATGTGCTGCAATGAAAAGGCTAGACTCTAGCAGATGATGACTTTTCCATCAGCAAAGAGGAAGAGACTCTGATTCTCCCATGTATCACCGGACGTCTCCACGCTGCTTGAGCCGCCTCTTTGCCTCGTACAACGTTTTGTTCACGCAGAAGAAGAAAAGGATTCCCTAATCTTTTGTTGCCTCTCGGTGAGGAATCAAGAAAAGAATGGAATGAATTTGTGGTATTGTTAATGTATCATGCTGACTTGACAGGCCCCGCAAAAAGCAATTGCTTTTCTGGACCATGCTTGTCGGGTTCATATTCAACATCGAATACGCGTTTCAAAAAGTTTAAGTACCAATTTTTATTTTTATTTTGTCAAAGAAATATTTCATTCACTTTCACAAATATACACTAGATAACGCAATTCAACTGTAGACCAAGACAAATCCAAAATAAAACAAGCTCCAAATAAGAAGATAAATTATCAAAATAAGTCGCTCACTCGAAGGGTATATATGTGACTTCTCAAAATCAAAATTGACGGTCGATCATCGAATTTATTTTTAGTAAACGAGCACACACTGAAATTGCCATATGTTCTATTGCTTTGCTTTCAGCATCCCCAACAGTATGAAAATTTAACGTAACAAGGTTAAATGCGCACAAATCTAATTTTTAAAAAACTCTTTTGATCTCCTTCCAACAAAACCTCAAAATTAGGCACACACAAAAACCCTAAATTTAGAATAGATTGAGATAAAATGGGCGAGAGAAACTTCCAGATCCAGACTAGATAAAAATAAATAAAAAATAAAAAGCTCCTCAAAACGAGAGGAAAGCAAGAAAAAGAAGATGGAGAACCAAATTGACCCAAAAAAAGGAGGAGGGCAACATAAACATCGGCCATCATCCGTAATACGACCAGCGTAGACGTGGACAAAATTTAAAATTTTTTATTTTATTTTTAAATATTTTTAAAATTTTCATGTTTTTATCTTTGGTTTTTTCACTATTGCTAGCCACTAAACCCTCGCCTAGATTAGCGTTTGCTACTAAAAGTGCTGGCAAGCCCTCGCCAAATCTGATAAGAGCAAGCCTCACTCAGGTGAGGGTTCGACCTTATGGTTTGAGCGAGAGCTACCCTTGCTAGACTTGGCAAAAGGTTCTTCGTGGCCAAGCGAAGCAAGGGCCGTACGGGGAGGGTTGTTGGCGACCCTTGTCAGCCTCATTGAAAAAAAAAATTAAAATTTATCAAAGTCGGTACCAGTTGTGCCATGTAAAACAGCGAATGTCCATCTCAACAATTTATGGTCAAAATTTGTTGGATGGACTACGTTGACAAATTGTCAAAGGATCTAGAAGTTTAAAATTGAATTAAAACAAGTATAATTAATTTAATTTTTTCTTTTCTTTTTGGTTCTTTTCTCCTCCATTAACAGCAGGCTCCTGCACTCGTTCTCACTCGAAGAAGATGAGTTTTGGCTTCATTTTTTTTTTCCCATATTCGATTACAAAGGTCAAATCGAATGATGTAGCCAGCCTATCACGCTGGGTGACGTTTTTACATCTATTGCCTAAGGGTTCGCATCCGTCCCCTCCACTTTACAGTACTCAATAATCACCGCTTCTCGCAATCCAATCAAACATCTCTATTATACAGTATTTTGATGGATCCATCGACGACTCTAGCAGCATGCACCGTTGAATTTCGAAGGAACCGTCCTCTGCTCGATAATTGCTGAGGTAAAATCCTGTCGGATTGCAGTTGATTTGTCTAACCCACTTGATCTGTTTACCCAAAGGAATGATTATCCATGGAAACAGTTGCACCTATACTCATGTCTAGCCTCAGCCCAATTGAAAAAGAATGCGACGTGACGAGTGTGAATGGTTTCCTTGTCCTCTATTACATTAGCTCATTAGAGGTCGTTATCGGATTTACTAAGCCGCCGCTCGCTAGGTGCCGGGTCAGTTTCAGCCCCCTTATCTTCTAGAACTAAAGGGGAGGACAACCTAGAGTCAAGCTTTATCGCGAGATAAGACTTGCTTTAGATGGGTGATTCCGATGGCATGAGAAAGCCCCCAAGAAAAGAAAATCGTAACAATAGCAAAGCGCCTAGCAGGATGATTAGAACGTCCTTGTCCTTTCCTAAACCGCGTCACTTCCCATGATGGTGCTTTTCTTCGTGCGAGTCCTAATGATTGGAGAAAAGCAGGTTTTGAGCACTACGATCTTGAGTCAAATCTCCTTCATCTCGTCCTCTCATAATTGTAATCTTTGGTTTGAAAACAAATTAAAGTTTCCACTTTCCACTCTCCACCGTTCCTCACGTGTCGCGCTTTGTCTTCTAAGTTTCCTCGTCCTCATCGCCATCTTTTTCCATCACTATGCGTGGATGGCACCAACGCAAACTGTCGTATTGTCAAATTATTTGTACCGACGCCATTCATCACTACCTTTCACTAAAGCTAGAGCACAAGCCATATCAATGTCACAATGACAATGCCAGGACCATCAACGACACCATGGCACTAACTCCAACATGAGTGCAGACGACACCATGGCACTAACTCCGACATGAGTGGACTAGACGCATCTACCGGCCAAAATCCGAACCTAACACAGACACGAGGACGGCTAACTTGAGATTGATGCAACCGTACTTAACGGTCTGATCCATTTTAACCAAAAGATGATTCGTCTTAGCATTTGGATAAAACACCAAATGACACGGATACGACAACACAAACTGAAGCGTCCTCTATGAAGCACTCGAGCACTGCTGCTTGTACACAGAAGATCTAAATACTAGCCATCGTGTGAAGGTCGAATCTTGATATATACTCAAAAACTCGAAAAACTGCATGCACAACTGCGTTCTGTCATCCCGTGTAAAATCCACTAACAGCGCAATCACTTCTAGTAATCTGTAACCCTAAAATACCATTTAACTTAAACATCAAAACCATGTTAACAAACCAACCAAAAAAGAACAATTCTTGACCAACAATCCCACCCTCCCCAAGCTCGCAAGACTGGATTCAGGATAAAATACTCGTGTTCAGACCCAATGTCCTAAGCAGCAAGGGCATTGCCTCGTCAACCTGACTAACAGTATAAAAATCTTCTGTCGGCACCAAAGAAAAAGTTACTGCTTCCTTTTCTTCTTCTTTTTCACATGAAAGTGACTCAATCAATTCACGGCAGTTCTTTTTTTTTTTTTTTTTTTTTTTTTTGGATTAGGGTTGAGGAAATCACAGTAGTTTTCAGGCCAAAAGGGGAAAGAAAATCTGTAGTCCAAGTAGAATTATCCAGAAAAAAGGAATAAGCTCCTCTCAAGCTCAAGCTTCTCACTTGGAATGCTATCAGCATGCACAGTATAACCCTCAATTTTTTTGTGAGATATCAAGAACTTGCTTCTAGTTAGCATTTCCATGCATCAAGTGCCATAGCACCTAGAAGTTTGGTAATTTCCTCAGACTAACATTCATTCATATGCCAACTTTACATACAACGCCCCACCAAAATGACATTTCCACTCATGATGAATTCGTTTCAACAGACTGTTAATTGTTGTTGGGGTCAGATGATGTTTGAGTTACATGAGCTCAGAGTAACAATATAAATACTAGATTAACAACTACACAATGGCTTCGGCATCAGCAAAACTGCATCACAACGAAACCATGATACTTGCATGCTTTTAATCTTTCCATCTATTTGCTAAATATAGATTTCTGATATATATTTAAAAGTGAGATATAGACGATTTTATTAGCTGTGATGGGGATCACTATTTACATTCGTCCGTATGTTACAAAGACCATTACAGGGAGGATATTTCAGCATTGGAAGTAGGACACTCGTTGAAACCTTCACGAACATCACCTCGACACAGAGGGCATATTCTGGAGAGAACCAAGGAAAAAAAAAGACAATCAGATGAAGTGAAATCGCAACAGAGGTATTATTGTTGATGGAACAACAATTCTCCATTTCACCTATAGAAAAATAATCCAGAGAGAATAGATAAAGGGGAGAACTCTTAAAAAAATAATGGTGGCACAATACCCCTGTATCTCTTTTAGCCATTTATCAACGCATGCCACATGATACTCATGGTGGCACGGAAGAACCCTGATCTTGTCTTCTTCCTCATACTCAGCCAAGCATATATAGCACCTATCAGCATACAGAATTCAGTTAATAGCATTCCACACCTAGTACATTCAAAAGTACTGGTTGGATCCAATGAATTTGTATTCCAGCTAATATTTGCATCCTCTATTTAAATTCATGAACCCTTAGTACCTAAATGCTGTTATGACCAAGGAAGCAATTTCTCTCACAAGGGTCTTGTGAACTATTGCCCATGGAACATTTGTTAACCATACTCAATAAGGAGACATTTTGATTTCTAATACAATGACTACACAAAACATAAGATAGACATCATTAAATTGGAAATAGCAAACTTTTCTTAATTTGATACTTAAAGAGTGCACAAGACACCCATTAACAAAATCTCTCTTACAAATATCAATTATATTTGACCACACCAGATCGATCTCTCTCTCTCTCTCTCTCTCTCTCTCTCTCTCTCTCTCTCTCTCCCTCTCTCCCTCTTTTCCTCCCTTGCTTGCTCTTTATGTGTAAGATTTTGTGGAACCACTGCCAACTGTCTTAAAAGGTTAAGCTGTTAGGCAAAGGCGCTGTTTAATATTCAATTATTCTAACATTTTTTCTCACACTTAGTTTGATCTTTTCGCTTAGCACTAAGCTAAGATATATTTCATCGAGGAGGCAAATGAGGCTTGAAATAATTTAAACTCAGAACCTCCAGTTCTGATACCATGTGAGATTTTGCGAGACCACTGCAACTAGTCTAAAAGCTTAAACTATTAGGCAAAGGCATGGTTTAATATTTAATTGTTCTAACACTGTGAAAAGCTTTTTGTGTGATTAATCTTCCCTCTCACAAATATTGATTATATTAGACCACACCAGCTCTCTCTCTCTCTCTTCCTTTGAAAAGCTTTTATTGTGATTAGTCTCTCTTACAAATATCAATTATATTAGGCCAAACCAGATCTCTCTCTCTCTCTCAATTATACATGTTAAAAGATTCCCTAGGCCACACTAACTCATCTCGCCATTAACTTGACTTTTTTTTGTCAGTCACATTGATTAGCTAATTAATCCAGGCCATGCATGATCAGCAAGAGAGTGCACATAGCAGATTTCTACCTCCCTCCCTCCCTCCCTTGACTGTTTTTGTCAGTCACATTGATTAGCTAATTAATACTGGCCATGCATGATCAGCATGAGAGTGCACAAAGCAGTTTTTGTCAGTCACATTGATTAGCTAATTAATACTGGCCATGCATGATCAGCATGAGAGTGCACAAAGCAGTTTTTGTCCATCACATTGATTAGCTAATTAATCCAGGCCATGCATGATCAGCAAGAGAGTGCACATAGCAGATTTCTCCCTCCCTCCCTCAGTCACATTGATTAGCTAATTAATCCAGGCCATGCATGATCAGCATGAGAGTGCACATAGCAGATTTCTCCCTCCCTCCCTCCTCACATTGATTAGCTAGTTAATCCAGGCCATGCATGATCAGCATGAGAGTGCACATAGCAGTTTTTGTCAGTCACATTGATTAGCTAATTAATCCAGACCATGCATGATCAGCATGAGAGTGCACATAGAGCATGAAAACCCCGAGTGCAATTCACTCCACAAATAGGCCACACTAACTCATCTTGCCATTAACTTAGACTGTTTTTGTCACATTGATTAGCTATTAATCCAGGCCATGCATGATCAGCATGAGAGTGCACATATCAATATAAGCAGTCAAACATGCGAAACATATAGCAGATTTAGTTGACAGTAACATACTGTTCACCATTCCCTCCTTCCTCAGCTTTGGTGGTTCTTTTGTAATTTTTGAGTGGAAAAGAGTCAACAACTGATTCTGGGGCTGGCGAGGCTGCTGACAAGGAAAGGGGTCCTGGTTGGCGATGAATTTCATCCAATACCTGTAAGATACCAAACTAGAATCAAGGCTTCAAACATTTGCAAAGAATACCCAGCTACAGAAAACATTGACCAATACTAGAGTCACCAATCATACCATTGTGCAACAATAAGCAAAAAATGTTAATTCACACCTCTCAAAAAGAAGGCATAACATTGTGACTACAATGTACACAGTTGGAACAGAAT
Organism: Eucalyptus sideroxylon x Eucalyptus melliodora; assembly: GCA_016097485.1. Classification (NCBI taxonomy): domain Eukaryota; kingdom Viridiplantae; phylum Streptophyta; class Magnoliopsida; order Myrtales; family Myrtaceae; genus Eucalyptus; species Eucalyptus sideroxylon x Eucalyptus melliodora. The sequence continues at coordinate 73,364,368 of CM027826.1, read as the reverse complement.
AATCACATCCAAATCCAAAAAGTAGAAGAGCAAAATGGAAATGGTAATACTTTTATTCAGCAAACTAGGCAGAACTATTGTTTCCGAAGCCACATTGTAAAGTAACTTCGGTGCTGTAATTGTACCATTCAGTGTTAAGAAACCATCAACATAAACAAGTGCTGCCAAATGAAGAGAAAATCAAGCACATCAAGCTGTATATGCAGGTGCTTTTCTAAGTGATCAATGGATGCATGTATCCCAACTTTCAACATTTTGCATCATAAGGCCTTCTGAGTAAGTAATTTGACTGAACTGGTGCTATTGAAGAGCCTAATAAGCAGTTTACAGAACAATTACAGGTAGAATAAGACATGGCACTCAGACAAACGCGACCACGTGGAATTATAATGCAAATGAGAGGATATCACCAGGTTTAATACTAGCGAGGGTTACATCTTTGCTTGATCTGCAATCAGTTTCTATGATCAATCTTCTGTTAATATTTGTTGTAGTCTGTAGACCTTCCTATTGCGAACCGTTAGGATGAAATCCTAAAACCACATTTTCCCCATGAAACATAGTGTAAAATGCTAAACGAGCAGTAATAAAATATTAAACCACATGTTCCCCATGAAACTTAGTGTAAAATGCTAAACAAGCAGTAAATTTAGTAAATAATAGAGCACATAGAAGTGAAATAAAGGAAAGCTGATTTGACATAGAACCTCAAATAAAGCTTCTGCAAGCATGACTATGCGTGATATGCTTGAATGAGTACTGGACTCAGACACAGAAAATGAATCACACGAGCATAATCCATCAGGATGGAGCCCTGAAGGGCAGGAAGCTGTTCGCCCACCATCACTAAGACCATAACGAAGTCTGTCCCAGATCTGCAAATAGTTGACAAAAAGATGAGGACACTACAAAAGTGCAAATATTAAACTTAACGAGCAGTAAAATAATCAGCAGAGTTACCAAGGAAAGCTTGTACAAATGGACGTATGAAAGGTAAATAATGCCCGTCTACCAATGCACAAAGCTAGTAGCTCAATCCTACTTAGGTTACACAATTCTCAAGGTTATTGAAAAGAATGAACAAAAGCATGACACAACACTCACAAAAATGTAAATCACTTACCTCAGATCTTGGGCGACGACGTCGATGATGTGACCTGTGAATTCTACCCCCAAGATATCGCGGATCACCCTCAAAGAAATGATCATATCTTTCATGAAATCCAAGATAATCAGGATCATCTCGTGAGAATGCAGTAGAAGAAGAATCACTGCGCCCTACAGAACTGTCTCTTGAAAAAACATCCCAAAATAATCTTCTGCTACTCCTACTCGTGTCCCAAACACCTGTATCATTCCTACTGTCAGACAATACACTGGAGGATATATTCACAATACCAACATGAATTACGCCTTCATTTTCTTGGCCTTGTTCTCCAGCAGACAGAAGGAATTCAAAGGCTGAAGGTGTCATTTGCAAATGAGACTCATCTCCTCGTGAGTTGAAAGCCCAGGGAAAATCAGAAGTGGGCGACACAGAGTCATGAGTATGGGCATCTGCAAGTTCACTCGCTTGATTCTCAGTAGCTTCAGTGTGGTGATGCTCATCTTGGATTCTTTCATGAGATGACCCTCTAGCATGTGTAACCTCTGGGAGGATCTCTGATACACCCTCGCTCACTGGATTATTAGTATCACCAACTACATCCTTGTTAGATGATACACTTGCAGAGACCATGTCTGATGATTGTTGTTCTGTAAATGAAGTACTAGAGGCAGTACTAGTTTTGTCGCTACTAAAATCGTCAGTGCTAGATCCACTTACCCGACAAAAAGGAACATTTTCCTTGCTTTCAAACAAGCAATTATCCTCACTTTTTGGTCCAACACCTATTCCTTCTACTTCATCCAAAGTTTCCTCACTTGTGGACATGGCTCTGGTTCCAGTAGCAGAGAGCAGTGGCTGTATTTCTCCAACAGAGACTGTGTGCTCTTCATTGGGTTCCTGAAACTTAGTAACACTGGAATCGCAAAGTTCTGCAGAATTAACCAAACATTCATTTGGGTAATCTTCCATCTACAAGAAAAGAGCGTGTAAATCAGTTGTTCTCAAGATTCTATCGAGGCATCAACACAAACTTGAGAACCCATATGCAGTATAACATAGTTCTGTGACCATTATAAAACGTACTACCAAACATCCTCACTTGTAAAGTTAAGAAAAGCTTCTAATCATGAACGCCACTCTAGATCTTCTGCTTGGCGACTTACACATTTACCAGCATTCCCTGACATAATATAGGTTGAGCTGCCTGCAACTTGAAATCTGAGTCATGACATGACACTAATGTAGACTCCAGCAGACATCTAACTAAACAATAGGTTCTCGTATCTCTTGCACGAACAACACCCAACACCATAGTAAAGCGCCCCAACTCAGCACACCAAACCAGTGCACATCCTCCAAACCAATGCTTAACACAACCACCAAAATAAGAGCAAGGAAAACTCACATGAGCATCACATGTGGCTGTTTGGGCCTGTTAAGTCATCCCATTTTGCTCAGTATGAGGTTGAAACAGAACTTATGGAAGATGCTACTGTCGCGAGCACTAAACAGCTGGAGCTTTAAGGTAGGATAGCAAAGGCAAAGGAGTATCAATGAGTTCCACTTGGCTTATTATTTGTAGCTCGAAGAGAACGAATTACACTACTCATGTGGTACATCCTTTTGACCACGTCAACAAACAATTCCAGCATGCTCACTTCAAAAAGGCAGACTCAACAACGAGCTTAGCAAAGCTCGAACCCATGCATATGGAACATCAGCTTCTTTTTTCCCTATTCACAAGAGACGCAAAAAGGCTCCTTTTAGGCTAGACTCGATGCTCAAATCTGCATCTACACCTCGATCTTTACTCGCAAGGCCGCGCAACTAACACGGTACTATTCATCCCAAAATCGACAGAGGGAAACCGTACGGGGTTAACCTAATTTCTGGTCAAAGCAAAAGGAAACCGCGTAAATCAAACCCCAACGATTCGTCGGCGATCTCCTCAACCCTAGCGATCCCGGAACCGCGCGATCCGGAACCGAAAGACGGGAATCGATCGTCGCGGAGAAGAAGGACGACGGAAAACCAGGCGGCGGCGGCGGCGGCGGCGGCGGCCAGCACCGGCAAACAGGAAAAAGAAAGGGGAAGGGCGTCGGACGGAGGCCGATCGCGATTTACCTCCGCGGGAGCGCGGGACGGGGAGCAGCCGCAGACGAGAGACGAGAGCTTGCTCCGCCTCGCGCGGCGGCTGACCGCCGGCGGCAGCGGCGGAGGCGAGGGGGCGGGCCTGGCCCGACTGCTGCTCGCACCCATTTTCTTCTTGCACAGAGAGAGAGAGAGAGAGAGAGAGAAGGAGAGAGGACCGTGTTGACTTGGGAAATGATTTTGTGTAATAAACTAATGTGCGTCGTGGGGAGACTCGGTTTTCACTTCTTTCCGTCAAACTGAAGAAAGAATTATTAATAATAATAACCGTTGAATACACAAAAAAAAAAAAAAAGAGAATATATATATATATATATATATATATATAAGGACTACTTCCTTAAAAAACTCCCAACTTTAGGCCTGATCCCAAATCTGTTTCGAACTTTTTATATCAAAAAACCCTCAAAGTTTAGTCCCAAATCCACCTTGAACTTTTTTTTGTCTTTAAAAATACCTCAAACTTTAAATTTAGTCTCAATTCTGCCAAAAAAAAAAAAACCTTCAAACTCCAAACTTTATGTCTAATCTTAAATCTACCTGATTTTTTTTTGTTGAAAAGAAAATCATCGAGTTTTACTTTAGTCTTCAATCAACCCCTGTTAACCATCTATTCAAAAGTTGCGGTTAGTGGTATCTAATTTTTATATTCTAAAATAGTCGAATTGTCGATATGTACTTATTGTTGATGTGAAAATGCCACTTTAAGTTGGGACTGGACCATGGGGTAGATTTGAAAATAAATTAAAAATTGGTGATTTTTTTTAGACAAAACAAAATTTGGGGAAAATTTGGTATTATACCTAAAATTTAAGGTTTTTTTATGAGATAAAAAAAGTTCTAGGTAGAATTGAAAATAGACTTAAAATTTGGAGTTTTCTAGGGAAATGGCCCATATAGATAATTTAAGTGTTGTCTCAAAAATTGTTTCGATTCTTCGCTAAGCCTATCACCCGTTTTGCGGGCTTTCTATCTCCTCGTGCTTTTGGCTCTTATCAAATCTCATAGAACGTCAAAATTATAGGTTGACGGGTTGACGTGACCGAGACGCGTTATGGGGGAGTACTGTTGTGTCTGGCTCGCACCAGGGACACCGTGCTCTTGTTGAAATTCTCTGTAATATTTCTTCCGTCATTCCTTAGGAATGGCAAAAAGTCTCGACCTTTATTTATTCCTTGCTTGCCAATCGCCTATTCATGACTCCCTACTTCTCTATGTGTCACTAGTCTTAAAATTCAAGATATATTCGACGCGGTTCCTTTAAGAACTTACATTTTTAGAATAAACGGTTGCCCACTCGGTAAGTCAAAATGAAATACCAAATGTTAGTATCTACCTTGCGGGGATAACACGTATCGCCCTGCACTAGGGCTAGAAATGGACATACAATCAAAATTTTTGGTTAGAAACATATAATGCAAATCGAAAAAAAATAACAAGATTAAGTAACATCAACGTAAAAGCCTCTCCCGGCAACGACAATGCGGAAGATATGCACATCTTTTGTTGGAAACGAAACCCTTTGGAGGAAGCAAGATGAAAAACCCTGAAGGATACCATGATCAAGAACGATGGAGATTGATCACCGATCTAAAAGATCCCTTCAGGCTAAACTAAACAGAGTCCTTGGAATCTAAAGATGGTTTCTCTCAGATCAGAACTTTTGAGAGATAATCGCATCGGTTGTTGTTTAGCACTACGAATGTGTGTAGAAAGATGGAATCAAAATCGGTGAAGAAAGCTCAACTACCGGTCATACTAGTTTCAGGGAAAGTCTAGAGGCAGTCACCTATAGTAAACACAAATAATATATAAGAGATTACTAAAGATTCAAGCCATAGAATTTTTCAATTCTTACACAAGGTACTTATTTGATCAAATAGAATTGTTCTATTGTATCTAGACTAATACCAATTTAACCTATTTCATGAAAAAAAAAAGTGACGAATTAACCAACCAACAAAATGACTTATTATAAATAACATCTTCTTGTTGCATTAAAACATATAAATGTTGACTAATCCGGCTAACATTGAACTTGGTAAAATGAAATGGTTGAATAATTGAAAAATGAGATTATTCAAGAATATAATTTTTTTTTGGTTGGTTTCAAGAATACACATTGAATGCTAAGATTATGCATTGTATTTCTAGAAGTAATCCATAATAAAAAGGTATTTGCGATTGTTCAAGAAGAAATGAAACAAAAGATACCTTGCATTTATAGCAGCAGCTCGCTCGATACCTTTGATTTGCAAGGGTACCAAGTAAGAGAGGAGCCAGGAAATCAGTTTTTCAATGCATTAATGCCTGCAAGAACCTTCTAAATGAGCAAAACCCTATGAATCATTAGCTGCAAAAATGGCTGAATGGCAGTACTCAAGATTTTCTACAAAGGGTATCGGTAACCATGGATCGATGTGCATCCTCACATCCATAACTTGTTTGGGTCTTTTTCCCTCAAGAAAATGGTAAGATTCGTTAATGTTTATGTTAAGACCCGTCCATAAATGGTTAGCATTCAAATATCCCTTTTGAAGATTTATTCATATGCATCGGTCGGTGGTTGTTGCTATCTTTCACTTTACAAATCTTCGATCATATTGATTTGAACGATATCAAAAATATATGTTTTCCTTTAGGAACATAAGCGTAAGCTCCCTTACGGCAATATTTGCAAATTTTCATTATAATCTAAGTTGTGTACTTTCATACTTGATTTGCGAGAAAAAAGAATGTGCAAAAATGCGGTATTTTGACACTTGCTTATGTAGTTCTAACATTCTTGATGTTTTTGAGATAGGGACGGTCACTTCGACCACTAAAGACTAGTCGGATGCTATAAGAATCTTGTACGTGTCATCTTTCTTTTGGTGACAACTAAAGGAAAAATTGAAAGAAAATTAAAATGAAAGAAAAGCAGGAAATGGAAAAGAGAAAGAAGAAGAAGAAGAAGCTAGCAGCAATTATTTAGATGCTGAAAGAGCTGTAGATATTTAATATATTACGAAAATAAAAAGTGCCTATTAAATAGAAATCGGAAAAAAAAAATCGATTTAAGGATAAAGAGGAAAGGAGAAAAGATGGACCGCTAATTTTTTAAGGGTTTGAAAATATAAACGAAAAGATGACACCAAAAAAATTCAAAATAATGGTAACAAATGGTCGACATTTTCCTTGTTGGGATTACACGGAGAATGTTTGATTTGTGGGCCTCCACGTTATCTCGTGCCTACCGAAACAATTTGTATCGGAGCTGCAGACTTACCTCTGAAGAGGTCTTCTCGAGAACAGCCAAAATCACTCACCCAAATCCCCGTTCAACACGGTCGGCCGGTTGATGAAAGGACGGGGACAAGGGACGCGACATGACGAGGACATATGCAACGTGCTCAAACGACAACTTGGGATGCACTTCCAATGAGTTTTCCTGTCTTATCCCTAGGGACAAGCATAGCCACATAAACAGAACATGGAAGGGAGAAAAAAAATCAATTTGAAATTATACCACTGATTTCAAAAGAGATTTCCAGCTGATCGATGAATTATTGCACGGTCCAGCCTTTATGTAATTTCCATATCTTGGTACCGAAGCATTTTTTTGGGACAAGAGAAAGTATCTCTACCAATAATTGATGTCCCATTCTTGCTTGCCTCCACACTAAAAATTCTCTACACTTGTCTACTGCCTGGCCACACCCAGAATACAAAACCAACCACAAGAGGTAGATCACACGACCCTCATCGCCCCCATCCCGGTCCTCCCGGTCCGCCGCCCCCGCACGTGCCGCCTCCAGGGCCTCTCCACCACGGACTGGGGTCCCTGTATGTGCCGCCGCTGCCGCGCCACTGCACCAGCCGCCCCATCACCCTCTGGGGCCGCCTCAGCCTTACGACCACCACCACCCTTAGACTTATATCGGCTGGAAGCTTGTGCTCTAATTTATGCTCAACTCTATGTCCTGCGAGTCCGTTAGTCGTGCCGACTAGGTGGAATCTCACTTTGGCTATTGCTTCTGTGTGCACTCCAAATAAATAAATAATGAACTCCCCAATAAGTCCTGTGTTCAATCTTTGCCACTTCTTGATTTCGAAAGACGTAACTGTGATGACAATCTTCGTGCTTACTCAATTGGGAAGGGAGACGAAAAAGACACACCTAAGTTTTTCCAAATTCTGAGCATTTTGGTAGCCCTTTCGATTATAATGAACGGGTTATTGAGCTGATCGAGACCCAACACTGAACTGCACTTCAGGAAGCTCGATTGCACGTTCATGTCCTGGTGAAGGTGATTATTTTTAAGCCCTCGATTACCATCGGGATATGTCGGAATCAGACACCAATTAGTCCAATACTATAAGAGGGTCGACATTAAAGAAGTAAAATGATTCTGCACACAGAATGGCGGAGGAACTGTAAACCAGCTGCAAGAAGGAAGAACAGGAGAGTTTGGTTTAGCGAAGAGCCTCGTCTGGATTTTTATGTTCAGATTCTATCTGCCAACTTAACACATCTGCAAACAGCATAATGAAAGACACCGAGGTAACTGCAAAGAAAGAGAAGAAAATGATAGCATGGAAAGAAATTGATATTCACTGACAGTGAGGAGAGTGTTGGCTAAGCTGTACAGATGGTACAAGCATTTTCTTCTCCATCAGATGAAATTAAGTATTTGCCTCTAACTTGAGATTGAAAGCAACACTGCCAAAAATTAACGAGAGAGGGGCAACAAATGCAACATGAAATTTTCTTGAACTATTTCCACGGTCAGTCATGTACAATATAGCTTCCACCTTTCTGGATATTGGATTCAACAAACCCTTTCAACGATCATGTCATCTCCTCCCCTAGAAAAAGTAACACGGAAAAATGTAACACGATCTTGTACCTTGAAACCATCGTAAAGTCCATCAATCTCTTGGTTATGAACCCATTTCAAGCACAGAACTGCAAGACCGTGCACAAAGTAATCTGTTAAACCATGAGCTCCCCCAAACAGTCTTGAGCGCTTATCCAGGACAGTAATATCTTCAGCACCATGAACAGGTTTTGTAAGTATGAATATCCATCTAAACCTAAGTTAAGGTGTAACTGTTTACTGTAGGGCTATTCTGCCGCATGGATCCCAAATGCAGCACTTAGATCTTGACGGTGTTTCTATCTTGTTCCAGTTGGATATCCGATCTGAAAAATCCCTAAAAGATTTGTCAGCGCTATGGTTCTTCCTAATGTTTCTATTTCTGCTTGTGTATATTTACTCACTGATGATTCTTGATCACACACCCATTGGAAATACAATGCCAGAAATTGCTGGACCACTTGGATAGTTCCCACAGAAATTACGGTACCAGATATATGAAACAAGTATTCGTATCAAGGATGCCTTGAAGAATTGCCATGCACTTGTGTAGGTCTCAAGTGCGATTGATCCTGCAGTTCAGATGAACGGAACATCAACAAATGAGAAAACAATTTAAAGTAGTCTTTACAATGTATTTTACAAAGTAAACATCCTCTACCGGCGAACTGCGATTAAAAGTCGACGGAGTTCGGAAATCAACTTGTCCCTGTATAAATTAAAGCCTGATCAAAGGAAATTCCACAACTCTAAAATTTTATATTTCTTGATGACCATATATCTTTGCAATGTAACTCCAGTAACAATATCATACCAGCACATGCATGGCCGGTTGGGTCCCAAAAAATCCGTCATGGCTGGGTGCCAGTGAGCTCAGCTGCCCCTACAGGTACGGCAACTGAAAACAATAAGAACATAGTCTGCCTATCCCAAAGATAATTTTGGTTCTGCATGAAAGAAAAATAAAGGGATGGGTGCCAATTCAGTACAACTTACCAGCCCCTGAATGCTTGGTTGACTAACATAATATGCATCATGTGGTGGCTCCATTAAGTTTAATTGTACCTGAAAATTCACAACTCTGAAGAATCACTACATCTGCCAAAATAAATCAGTCTTAACTTTCTTCAAATGCATAAAAGGTATCCCATGTTACCAGTCCCTGCACATTCTGTTGGGCGCCATAATACCCATTTAGAGTGATCCCATCTGTGTTTAAGTTTTCCTGCAATAAGGAGAGGATTGAGTTATGATCTCTATAACATGCAGGAAAAGGTAAAATGTATTTGAAACCATGGCAGAAGTTCTATGTAACTTTCTCCAAGAAATTGAAAAGGCCAAAGACAAACCATTTCATGCAAGCTGTCTGGCGCCTCACCAAGTAGAACATCTGACTCTTCTTGCACCTGAAAGAGTGAGGGGTTTTCATCAGTAATAATCAGTGGAATCCTGATGTCAAGCACTGCCCAACACAGCCGCCAGGCTATTACCTTTCTCTTCTTATTTGTGTTTCTCTTTTTACTCGTTTTATTAACGGTGACTCCCTGATTCTCTGACTCCGTTTCGCGAAGACCACAAATGCTAGTGCTGCATTCTGCCATGCTGTTATTAGAATTGTTTACATCTACACAATTCTTCAGAGCCTCCACAAGTGCACGAAAAGCAATGGCATAAGCCTCTTCAGATATTGATCCCTCTTCACTCAATTCAATAGCTCGTCGGCACAAGTAATTATAACGTTGCACCCTTGTCTGCATCTTTTTGGTTCCTTCATCTGGTGAGTGCTTACTCTTTGCATCTTTTGTCCACCTCTTCATGATATATCGAGATGGGATGCTGGGAAAACCACTGATCTGAAGAACAACCATTGCATGTCTACAAAGAAATCCGTGATACTCGAACAGATGACAGAAGCAAGAGACCTCTGACTCCACTTCATTCCACGTTACCATGAAGTATTCCTTTTTCTCAAAATCCTCAACCCTGTAAATTACAGTTCCTCCATCTTCACTCTCCTTTCTGGGATGGCATGCAACTACACCTAAAACTTCAATTTGAAATTTCCTAAAAATTGCATGAGTATAGACTGTCGACAGTTGCTTTTCCCATGGTGAAGGTGATTTGAGAGCAGGCTGCTTGTGCCATGTATCAAAATCAGCTATCGCCTCCTCTTCACACCTATTCTGGAGAATAACACCATACTGTCTCAGAAATTCCTTAACAGTTATTTTCTTGTGAATATATCTGTCAAAGAAGGAGTTCATGCTATCCACACGTTGAGCTGTAGACATTCCAGCAAGAAAACTCTCCCCCAACAAAGCAGGAACCCACTTCTTCCTTTCCATATAGAGCATCTGAAACCATTCGTCTTCTTGCAGTTCAAATCTTGTCACCATTTTCCACCATCTCATATCAAACTGTTCATCCGTCCACGATTTAAAGATACATTTGTTGAATTTTGACAGAAAATTCTCATGATTGTTTATCACATGAGAAAGATTTTCATGGACCTTTTCCAATATATGCCAAAGAAGGTAGCAATGACGGGTTTGTGGTAAGACTTCTTCAATAGCTTCCTTGAGGCATTTGTCTTGATAAGAAAGTATCACAGAAGGAGAGTTTCCGCCCATTGCCCGAAGCCATGTCTTCAGTAGCCAAACAAACGTTGATCTAGTTTTATCTGCAATCAATGCACACCCAAGCAGCATAGTCTGAGAATGATGGTTTACCCCAACAAATGGCACAAATGGAAACTTATCGTTGCTTTTGACATAAGACGTATCGAGAGATACAGCATCATTGAAGCTGGCATAATCATTCCGACTTTTAGCATCAACCCACAGCAAGTTTCTCAGACGCTGTTCCTCATTCAAATCGATTGCATAGAAAAAGCTCGGATTCTCTTTCTGAATGTGTTTAAAGTACTCAAGTATGATTTGACCATCCCCTTCATCTAATGTCAAGCTTCGCCCTTTATCAGGTTGATGGTCATTTTTGTCATGAAGAGCACAAGCATGCGGATGCCCAGCAGACTGCCTAGACATCTCAACATACATCTTTCTTGTTCGTTCACTAACAGCATGTAAGATGTCGATGTTATTTTTCTCAGCTAATTTTATGTTT